>JAOPTO010002162.1:26776-68835 GCA_033822845.1 Tetrapedia diversipes
CGTTACTCTTGATTTTCGTCTTAGAATGTCTCAGGGAGTTACTCTTTCAATTTAAGCCCAGGGCTGTCCGAACACCCTGTATATAAGGTATATACAATTATTACTAAGATTTTACTGGTTTTGTTTCAACTGCGATTACACGTCTTTTCACATTTAAGCGCCGCTTATGGACGGCATTCAAATGTATTTTGTATTTTGTAAGTCTTTTCATATTAAAAATGTAAATATACTTGTTACATTAGAGCAACGGTTGTTTTATTCAGTTATTATTTACGACTTAAAAAAACCTATGTACAGAAACCACGCGCACTGTGCATATTTTTGGCGTGCACTTCCGTTCAGTGACTGGACAGCCGAAGCGAAAGGGTTAAACCAGGGCTTCTTAAACTTTTGTCATTCACGACCCCATTTATGATTGCGAGTTTCTTGACGACCCCATACAAATATAAAAGAAAAATAAATTAATATTTTTTGATGATTTATTTATTAGGTAACAATATACATATACATATACATATGAAAATAGCTCAAAACCTTCAACAAATGCGCGTGTCTAGACGCTGCAAGTCCACTGTATTCCGCCAACTCTAGTGATGTTATAAAATGGTATATATAAATATTTGACATTAAAATCTCTCGACCCCAGAATTTTGCTACGCGACCCCATTTGGGGTCGCGACTCATAGTTTAAGAAGCTCTGGGTTAACCGTTTGCGTACCAAAGGGTTTTCAAAAAACACGATCGAAAAACGCCAAGGAGCGCGATCGCGCTCTTTCGATCATGTGTTGAAAAAAGCCGAAGAGCGCGATCGCGCTCCTTTGATTATGTGCCGAAATATTGTTTGTCCTTTAAATTTTTCATATTTTTAATTTGTAACTTATTATTTTATGAAATACTATTATATATATATTCTTATACTAGGTGATGGCGATGCGACGTACATGCGTCTAAAAGTTTGAGCGCATTTTGGCAAATTGTAAGCGCGCTGTCAATTGTCTGTATCGGTCAAATGCACTGGGTTTTCTCGACAGGAAATCGGAAGAGCGCGAAAGCGGCTCGTGGTACGCAAACGGTACGTGGTAAACCCTGGTTAAACAAATGTATCGCGAGTGATTATCATCTGGCGAGGACTCTCTGCGAGGATTAACGGATAAATTTCTTTCAGAATCTTCCGCGTCTACGTTTTCTCGTTTACGATTACGTTCTACAGTTAAATTAACAGACAAAATAACGGATCGAGCGCGAGTCCTACCGGTGCTTGACCGGTAACGCGACCAGCCGAAACTTGGAACAGGTTCGGACAAAGTTCGCCGTGTGACCACGCACGAAATTCATCTGGCCATTAAATGCTGCTTCACCTGTGCGTCCGTGACACAGTTAACGCAATTGCGTAACATAACTCGGCCCTCTAATCTTCTCTTATGCGGCCAGTTCCGCGGAATCACGAGTCACGATTTAATCCTAATCGTAACACGTGTTTTTATAACGAATCGTACCACGAGACGTGACTCTCGGCCACTTATGAAAATCATGGGAATAATTAACCAACCGAATGGGGAGATCACCCATTTTTTCCTCGACAAACCATTCATCCTACTTACTCATGTTATTAATTAATCTTAAACTAGTGTTTTGTTCACAGTTCATCAAATGCATTATCTGCTTTTCCAAAGTATAATTTTTAATTCAAATATATTTAACACTTATTGTTAGCTGATTGAATGGAGAGATTTCCCATTCTTTCCTCAATAAAGCACTGTCATTGATTCTATTTATTATTGTATTTTATTTTTGCTGTGCTTATTACAATCCATAGTCCGTTAATCCACTGCAACACGCCAGCAACATTCATGCTTCGTTAATCAACACAACACGGAATATTAACCCTTTGCACTCGAGAGAATACTAACTTCAAAAATTCTGTAATTCGAAATATTTACTGAAATTCGCCTATATTATATGTCATTTAGTTTAGTTACGTGATATAAAAAAATTTACACATATGATTATTTAACCTCTGAGTCTAACTAATAAACAAACTAACTAAAGTTTGAAAATTAGCGAAACTATCATTTGGTGACTAACAGTCACCTCTCGAGCGCAAAGGGTTAATTACGATCCGTGTCTTCGATTCAAGGAATGATGACCATCAGGACGGACCATTCGATCGGCGTCGCGTTCTTCGTCGATGTTTTCGCATTCTACGTTCCTCGTATCACGTAACCGATTGATCACGTGGTGCACGCAGCGCCGGAACCGATCCGGATCGAGCCGCGTAGGTGATTAACGACGACAGTAACGACGAAAGTGGAGATTTCTTAATGAAGTTATTGTTATCGAGTATTCGCGTTTGGTGTCTGTATATGCATTATGTCGAAGACAGTAACGACACCTGTCGATACAAGAAAGAGAGAGTACCGGATAATGAACACTAATGTAGAAACCTTGAATCAAAGAGTAGCATATTTATTTATTTATTTATTTGTAGGATTCTTCCACGGAATAACCGTTGGAGATACATTGTATTTTTCGGTAAAATAGCCGTTACAAAGATGACAGATAGTCAATTGTTTTTGGTAAACTTGTTGCGACCGGCAAATTTAGTGGCAGTCGTTTTCTTGCGTGTATAAGAAGAGTCGCGGAAAGCAGTGCCGCTCAGATTCTTATTCTTTTCCTTGCGTGTGTTCAAACAAATTAACTTTCTTGTGTGTTTTTCTTTTAATAAACTGTTAACTCTATTTGTTTATGACTCGTGTGTTTTTCCCCTTCATCCTCATATCCTACATATTTATTTATAGATTTTGAATTCCCTTATACACTAAATATCATATAAACTAGGTATAAATGAAAAATTAAACAACAGCAACAATATTTACAAACTAAATAACAAACATAATTTTATCACATAATAAACTTATTGACATATTTACAGCATATACAGACATTCACATTATCTTATTTTACCTATGTACTTGTAGTAACCTAACCTGCCTTAAGAAGATATATGTAAACCGTGTCTTAGTTAAGTGTACTTGTTAAATAAAGTAATTATAATATATCGTATAAAATATCCTTTTTTATCCTTCCAAGCTCACCAATAACTAAGTTAATCATAATAGTATCCCTCCATTTAGGCCACCCCATGTAGGCTCACGACAGGAAGTCGTTTAAATTTATTGTCTCTCGAACATAGGCGTCTTATGATCGATATTCTATTTGTCCATAAAATACTAAATGGAAACGTCGCATGTTTAAGTATGCTAAGGCGCTTTAAACTAAAACGTAAAAGGACACATATAATTTCTGAGTCGGAATTTCACCGAACTTTGTACAGTCAACAGAATTGTATAAACCCTATTATAATGACAGCGAATAATATCTGCAACTCTGTCGATTTTTGCCTATCTTTTCTTTCTTTCAAACAGTGGTTATACGAAATTTTATTCACCTATTTGTCTTTCTGTTTTGTGAACCAAAGGATTTTTGCCTGTAATAAATAAATAAATAAGTAATTAACACTGATCTACAGGTACGTAGTAGCATAGGCTAGAGTTAGAAACATTGTGCGAATACGTGAAAGTTAATCGAATTCGAAGTTGCGAATAATAGGAATATAGACAGCAACAGATGAATAAAGGTGTAATAAAAAGTTGTGGTTTCTGAAATCCGTTTCTCAACATCCTGCGATCGGGCTGGTCGAAAAGTAACGTCGGAATTTTTTAAAACAAGATTAAATCGAGAAAGTTGAAATGGCAATTTTCGTTTTTTATCGCGCGTTGAAACGTCAATAATTGACCTTCGACAAGTGTCGAACAACAAATACACACGTGACACAGACGCGAGTATTATAAATTCATCGAGTAATTTTTCGATTTCTTTTCCAACAGTTTTCATGAATACAGACACGCTATCTGGTTCGTTTCACTGTTGTCACAATTATAGAGTTGATAAATTGCGACGGGTATAGTTACTATTATAGAATTAATAAATTGCAACAGGTATATCGAGTCGCAATGAATCGGTGATCAAATGACGGCGGCGCAACGATGATCGCTGATGCCTCTGAGAGATCTGACACAAACTGACCTTAATCCGCTGCACCAGAACCAGGAGAAAGCTATATATCGCATAACTGAATGTAACTTGGATTCCCTATCGCTACATCCGGAAGGAACGACGATGAATTTAGCGTCCCCGTCGATTCACGATTAATCAGCTGAGGATACGGTGATTTCGATGCGCAATCGCTGACGTAACTCGGCTATAACCGATACTTCCGGCGGTGAACGAGAAAAAAAAGAAGAAGTATCAAAAGTGGACGCGAATATCTTAAAAGGTATTCGATCAACGATCAAAGGTCAACGAACAGTACCAGCCATTAAATAACGTTTAAAAATAGCCACCGTCTGTGATCGTCGATTTCTAGCCGATTAATCGCTATTTTTCCACCAAACGTTCGTGAACTTAAAGAACCTTTGCAGTTACACTGTAATTAATCAAAATCGATAAAAATCATTGTTTTGCACGATCGGATGGACAAACAAAATGACGTCCTCCGATGGGACGTGAGCAATAACGTAAACAAGCTTTTTGTTCGGTAAAATAAACGCGGAACGTTTTGCTTTTTGCAATTCGTGCGTCTCATGTCGTAAACGTGACGTTGTTAGGGGCAACAAAAATTTCCTTCGCGAAAGTGTGCGAAATTAGCCTCAAATCAAAACGAGCGCCTAGTCGTCAGAAGCCTAAAACATAGCGAGTAAAATTAGAAAAAGCAAAGGAAAGAAAATAAGCTTCCCCGAAACGGGCACGAAGCAATGAAAGAAGAAAAAGAGAGGAAGAGATCGAGGAAACCGAAGAAAAATTTTGACGTCAACGGATCGAGGGACCGGGCCCCCTCCTCCGAAATCGCGCGATCGCGCGGCGCAGGCGTCGGGGCGCGCTTCGAATCGGCGAACGACCTTGGCCGGAGGGTGTCGCTGCTCGAGACGCGGCCAGTCTCCCCCCCTCTCCCGTGGCGTTGGGCCCAGGTAGGAAGGGAGACCTTGACTCCCCGTGGCACGGGATTTTCAGGCGATCACCTAAGGCCCACACGCCCCCACCCCGTAGCGAACCCCACTTGCTTAACCAATACTTAAACCGCGAGTTCGCTCCGCCGCGGACTATTCACGCAGCATCGACCGTTGGACCCGCATTTCTGTACGTGTGCCTTCGCGCGGACGTGTGCACACGCTCGCACGCTCGCGCACGCATTCGAACACGCACCCGCGCACGCATCACGCACACGCACCGCCGCGAGAACGCGTGCACCCGCGCGAACGACACGCAAAAACGTAGCCGGACTGTGTGACCAAGTGATTTAGCTTCCACACCCTTGGGAGCTTAGCCGCGCGTGTAACCGACGACGTGTGACGTTCGAGAAGGGGAGGAACGAGGCTTGTGAACAACGGAACCGTGTTTCCGGGGAACCGGGTGCTAGTGTGAACAGAGTGACAGCTCCCGTCTGGTATACCGATCGATCGAAGGCACGAAGACGAGGTGACGGAGAACAACAGAAAGTCGACGACACCCCCGTTCGGAGAAGAGCTTTACCAAGCTTCTTGTGCACTGTGCACGTCGGTGCATCGATCTGTTCCTCAAGAAAGCCGAGGAGTTGGCAGTCAGGCTCGATATCGAGGTCGAATCGCGGCGGACGAAGTGAACTGGCCACACTTTTACTTGCAAGCGCGGCGTCGTTTTCGTCGGTGAACAGGTAAGTCGGTCTCTCGCGTTGAGTCGCGTGTACACGAGAAACGTAATCGAGGAAAAAGTGGTACGGTGTTTAGAAGCTCGATTGAAATCGATCGTCGGCGTTCAGGAAACTAAAACTCCGTGTTACTTCGCCGTCAAATGAAACCTCGAACTTGACCCACATTTGGCTGTCCACTCGAAAAAGCGGTCGAAAAAGAAGCGACAGCATCTGCTGATGCATGCTCGTAAAACCTCTAACTAAAAGACTTCAACTTTTATTTGTCGCGGTGAGAAAGTAGGATGGGGGGGGCTTCTGGTACGAGCAAGAGAAGAGATCTAACGAAGTTTCGAAGATAACTCGAACCGTACTTTCCGGTTGCCTTCGAACGTTGATCGGTCCCCTTTTAAAGCACGAAAGTGGAAAAGAAATCAGAACTCGGACAGAAGATGGATCGCGTACAGCACGAGCATGTGCGAAACGATCCTAAACTCCGAATGCATCGTGCACAACTACGAGATACACAACGTAGTCTCTTTAGCGGGAGCTAATAAAAGGAACGCAACCGGTTTGCGCAAACCTATGTCTCAATTAGAGTGACGTCCGTTTAGAACAGTTTGTTACAGTTTCGAGAAACGGTGAGGACTAGGTTTCACGGCAAACCCGATAACGCTTTTGGATTAATTTTATTTTCGTAAAAACCGAAACTAAACGAGTACAATTCTGTTGATCTAAGATTTCGTTGGTTCGAAAACTAAATTCAAGTAACATTGCGCTAGGAATTAGAAAGAAAACGTTAACGTAGCTCCTGATGCGGATCGCTGAAACGTTTCATTATTTAGGTTAAATTTGCATTAAAAAAAAAAAAGTGATTTGGAAACTCGGAGGATAACTTGAAAATGATAACGATCGATGTGCAATACGGTATTGGGAAAAATGGTAATAGAAATGCCGCAACGAGGAAATGGTTCGTTCGCGTATTGTTACAAGACCGTCTTCTCTACTTTCGCAAGTAGAATACGCCCCTAAATGATCAGACGCGAGTGAAACCTCCCTGCAGAACGGGCAGCCGATCGAATTTCGCGGTATTGACTAATTGTTCGTCCTAAATGAGCAACTTTCGCGATTTCTCGGCTTTTCGCAACAACAAAAATCCTACCACCAACTCGAAAGTGCAAACTCGATTCTGCAACGGCTCGAAACGGTCGACCTGCACGATGCGCGTGGGATACGTTCACGGTGAACATGGGTTCGTAAACCTATCAAGGTCCTCCGTCGAAATCCTTCTGCAATTCACGGTCTAAAGCACGTCAACGCAAGATTAAAAATCACAAAAACCGCTTGGTACAAGACTGTTACTCCCTTCTACCCGGAAGACTGAAAGGAAACATCCGGCAGACCTATTTAACCCATAATCCACACGTGTATCGAAATCTACACGATCTTAAATAATACCGACACAAAACTGAAAATAATTGTGACAAAGCAATTAGAGTTATGAACACAGAATAAATAAAATAAAATTGCGATTCACGTATGTCGATCAGTGAATCGCAAAAGATCAACGAATCGTGATGCTCGTTAATCTCTGCTAACCTTCGAATGACGGAAACTCTTTGTAAATCTTGGGTCGTAAGGGAAGTGTTATATTAAACTTATATTAAACTTCATTTAGTTCAGTTAAGTCACATCACGCTAAAATTTACATATACGACTATTTAACCACCAAGTCTGACTAACAAAACAAACTAACTAAAGTCTGAATATTCGCGAAATTATCGTTTGGCGACTAACAATCGTCTCTCGAACGTAAAGGGTTAATCATTAAAACGATCTCTGACTCGTCAAACAAAAATGCTTGATCATCATCGACGTCGACGACTACTGAAGTAGATGTATATTAGTATCCGGTGAAATCAATCCACGATGGATCTACGAGCTGGGCAAAAGTGCGCGCAACGATTGCGAAAAGAAGAAACGGGAGAACGACAAAATAAATTTTCCTTATGCGGCGAAAATGATGCTGACGCCGTGAACAGATACGAGGCGCGTGTGTTACGCAGTTCGGTAGGTGCAACGACGTAAACAGTTCCATAATTGCGTTACGGTATGCGATTCACGGGCAAAAGTCGTGCGAAAAAGCGCCGCTGACAGTGACAGCGATTTGGAATGCTTCAAGAATCAAGGAAAAATTCTCCTAGAATTAACGCGAAAAGATTCCTGGTCATATTCTAGCTTTCTCGCAGTTGACAATCGATTTCATCGACATCGAAAATGACAGACAAAATTGGCCTCGAAGCGAAAAAAGTCGCACTCAAAAAGCGGCATTCTGACGGTGACTGCAATTTTGGATACTCCAAGAATCGAGGAAAAATTCACCTGGAATTCACACGAAGAGATTCCTCGTTATATTCTAGCTTTCTCGCGGTTGACAATCGATTTCATCGACATTGAAGATGACAGACAAAATTGGCCTCGAAGCGAAAAAAGTCGCACTCAAAAAGCGCCGTTGTGACGGTCACAGCGATTTTGGATACTCTAAGAATCAAGGAAAAATTCACCTGGAATTAACACGAAGAGATTCCTGGTCATATTCTAGCTTTCTCGCCCGTTAACAATCGATTTCATCGACATTGAAGATGACAGACAAAATTGGCCTCGAAGCGAAAAAAGTCGCAGTCAAAAAGCGCCGTTGTGACGGTGACAGCGATTTTGGATACTCCAAGAATCGAGGAAAAATTCACCTGGAATTCACACGAAGAGATTCCACGTCATATTCTAGCTTCCTCGCAGTTGACAATCGATTTCATCGACATTGAAGATGACAGACAAAATTAGCTTCCAAGCGAAAAAAGTCTCTCGCGTCCCGCCACCGCGTAAAAGTGTGCCACTCGCGCGCATCCTTACGTTAGACGGGTATTCGAAAGGAATGCCAGAAGAGAAGAACGGTCTGACACTCTTTTACCATCGAGGGGCTTGCTCGCGGGAACGGGTTACGAAGGCGTTATCTGAAACGCGAACGTTATCGCTGTCAGTGGTGACAGTGCTCCTCCGTCTACACGGAATCGGCCTCGAGTCCTCGACCTCGTGCATTAAGGAGAAATTAGCTTATAAACAATGCGTTACACGGCCGGTGATACGGCGAGGAGAGATTTTTCGTCAATCTCCGAACATGTTTCTTCTTATCGTCGACGTGGAAAACTACGATCGTTCCACCTCGAGGTCAGACTTTCGTTCGCAACTAATTTATCTTTCCTCTTCGATGTCATTGCCGTGCCCCTCTCGAGTGTACGGCTGCCATCACGAATGCTTTTATACGTGCACATATTCTGTATAGTATTCGTGGAAATACCATGGTATCGCACGAAATTTCTCTGGCTGACTTATCGACCGTTCAAATTTACCACGCGCCAATTTCTCTACGGCAATTTGCGAGACGAACGCCGTGAAACTTATCCAGTCGAACGTGACATTTTTCGCGAAACATGGTGCAATTAAGTGGAAGCCTGTAAACGCGATCGACTGGTTCGATGCAACAATCTGGTGTACACGCACGGGAATTGTAACAAAACACCGACCGAATTAATATCCCGCTGATGAAGACGCATCCGTCCGCTTTCTACTGACGAAGCAACTTTATACTAGGCAGCAAAATCGCGGTTTCGGGTTCTATTTGACTTCCCTCGCGCTCCACATTTATCCGCGAAAGTTAATCGTTTCTCCTTGCGATTAATTGGTTCGAAACAAACGCGTAGAAGGACGAACGTGTGAAATCGCTGAAGTATGCCCTGGCTGACCTCCGGTTGTTTCAGTTTCGTCAGAGATTGCTAGAAATGATCCGCTTTTCCAAGTCAACACACAATTGCATCACGTCTCTCTCTCTCTCTCCCTCTCCCTCTCTCTCTTTTTCTTTTTCTCTCCCTAAATATCTATCTCCTTCCATCTCTCTCTCTCTCCCTCTCCCTCCCTCTCTCTTTTTCTCTCCCTAAATATCTATCTCCTTCCATCTCTCTCTCTCTCTCCCTCTCTCTCTCTTTTTCTCTCCCTAAATATCTATCTCCTTCCATCTCTTCCTCCCCTCCCCCCCTCTCTTTTTCTCTCCCTAAATATCTATCTTCTCCTCTCTCTCTCTCTCTCTCTCTCTCTCTCTCTCTCTCTCTCTTCCGAGCAGATAAACACACTCGATGAATCGAGTGTTTGCGACCGCTAACAGCTTCATTTCACAAGTGTAGCCAACGCATAAGGCTGAGCGCGGCTCCAACGAAGCTGCCGTGTAATTTACCCAGCGGTAGTAAAAGTACTTCGTTACTTACAATTAGTACCCACGATCTCGATGGTCTTAAACGAAACGATTTCAGTAGGATTGCTGAATGTGTTCATAACATATTTGATATTCTTTTTGTTTATAAAGTGCTCAACGATCTTATAAATTCCTCTGAAATCTTAGAAAAATTTCCAATCAATATTCCAACTTTTCATTTAAGACGAGACAACTTTCTTTGCATATAACTGCACAAAACCGCTTTTGCACATCATTCAGGTATCAGTAGAATGATCATTAATGTTAACAACACTTATCCTACCCTAGATCTATCCAACCAATCACTTCCCTCTATAAAACAGCTATTACACCACGCTTCTCTGTAAGATTTGCTTATCCTTATACACCTTCCTTCCTTTTGTATATTTTTACTTTTCTCCGTGACCATTATTATATTTCATACCTCAATGTAACAATTTCATTGTAATTCTCTAATAAATAAATAAATAACGTGATGCATTCGAGCCAATTCAACGTTTTAATCCTTCGCCTCTCGGTCACGAGTTTTGCACATAACAAACATAAGCCTGTGTTTGTAAAGTAATTTATATTCTAAAATTGTTTATTTAGTTATCGTTAAACGGGACAAGCCTGTTAGCGTATAAAATTATGAACAATGTGGAAAACGGTATATACATTAAAACTACACGAGTCTTAATAATTCATTTCTAAGCCTATTCGAAGAATTAGTGTAAAACATTCATGACAGAGTAACACTTGTTCGCAGAGTTACAGATACGAGAAATGGGATGGGAATTAACATAACAGGACTTGTATCTCAGTGGAAAAAAAGTACGCGTAAACCTAAATATTCTTGAAGGAACGTAGAAGTTTATAGCTTCCAATTAGCTGCAGACATATTATTCTTCCGACAATTAGGTTGTTAAGAAATAACATGTCCTCTATCGTTCTTCAAGATTCGAGGAAACCCAGTTTTAGTATAAACATAATAGATTCAGTGAACGTCACATTTTTACCTATTTTAACACTAGAACTACCAGAGCAATCAAAATGATCAATTGGTGATTATTCATAACAACCTTATAAATTCAGTATGGTAAAACTTTCAAAATTTACTATGATTTTCTTCACAAGGTATAAATAAGGCTTTGTTCTCTATGTATCGTTATTTTTTCATGCAATTTCTGATTTGATCTCTTCCATGCAAATAAGTAGCTTTTAATTGTTGGTAGTTCTAGTGTTAAACGCAACAAAGCGAAGAAATTTGTGTTGAACACTTTCGACAAGTTGTTTCATGTCTTAATAGGCTAGATGACCGAATTATCGATGCGTACTCAAGCCGTGACCTAATTACGATCCCATTGAAATTTAACTCTCGATGTAAGGTTCGGTTAAATTAGAAACCTAGCTAAAATTCAATTTTCAAGTTGAATTCAGTTGGAATTTAATATTAAAATAAAGTCAAACTATTAATAAAATAATGCATAATGAATATAGTACAATACAAAATACTCGAAAAACCTCGAAAAACCGTTAATTACTAAAATAATTAAATAATTTAAAAAAATCTTTTAATTCAGTTTAAAAAAATAACCACTAAAATCTACTCGAATTTACGTACCCACCGCATCTCAATGCCTCGAAAATTTGTTTTCTCGAATAAATCTGAACGCAGAGGGTTAAACGCCCAATTTTAATCGTTCCACGCTAGAAGATCGTTCGTTCACCGCTCAATTCACTCGACGTAGGTACACGAACTGCTCTAGTTACTTCTAATAACAGACCTCGCGGTGGCAAAGAGAGAACCGATGCTCTCTAACCGCTTTAGGCCCGAAACCGTTTTCACGCGGAACTGGTGACTAGCCGCGGCGAGGAAGGCTGGCCATTTTTTCGGGCTGCATGGTCAACTACCTGGCGGTCGCGTAGCCACCTGGAGAATGTGTCCGAGAGCACGTGAAACGCGTCGTGTTACGCAACCGGTTGGACGAAACGCGGCGTAAATATTCAGCACAAGGTCGCTGGACCATTTTCAGCCGGGCCCGACGTCGCGCGTGTCTTCGAGCTCGCGAGTAAAATCCGATCTCCCGAAAACGCTTTAAAAACCAGGTCGAGTCCTTTGCTGGGTCTTCTAATCCTGACGGTTCGTTTGAAGGTAAAACCCGACCCACCTTGTCTTTCTAATTGCTTTTTCGTCGAACTTCATGGAATAATGTGAAGAAGTATCTTCGTGGGTCAGTCTTGGCTCTTGTCTGATTATAGTGGGTCTCATTTCATTGATTGCTAGAAAAATTTCGTCACTGAAAAACAGGAAGGTTGTATGGAACGTTTAGTTTAGAAGTGGTGTAAGACCATTTTTTAAAAAGTTGAGAAATCACATAATTTACTTATAATTTCAAGTGCACATTTCACTTATAAACAATTCACAGTTAGTATTTAAAAATATCCATATACTTTGATCAATTTAAAATTTGTCGATAAATGAAATTGTATAACCATTGATTATTAAAGTGGTGTAAGTCCATTTTCCTTGGAGTAATTAATTAAGCCTTATAAGACAAAAGTAAATTTAAGAATTTTGCATCCTGTGCATCATGAGTATTGCATTGTTATACGTCGCGTAGATTTGTATGTCGATAAATTTGGTACTCTTAAAAGTCTAGCTTTAACAAGTACTAAATCTTTATAATAATGTACGTGAAACTTTCCTGTATTCCTGTACCGATTGCGGTTGCGATTGCTGGAGATAGAGTATTGTTACTCGTACATTGACAACCGCGTTGCAGTAAGCGGAAGATCGAAAAAATTGATAAACGCATATATTCGTCTATGATCTCTCTACCAGCAACTGTCGTCAGACGTATATATGCGTCCATAGCACTCAAAAGGTTAACGCCGAAAAAGTCATAAGGCGAAGAAAACAAAAAGTGACGAACGCATATGTGCATCCATAGTTCCTACCAGCAATTGTTGTCAGTCGCATACATAGGCCCATAGCACTCAAAAGATTAATCTTATAAAGAAAATTATCGTTACTTCTTCCTTCTTTACCCATAATCTCCATAGCACTCAAAATGTTAATCTTATAAAGAAAGTTATCATTATTTCTTCCTTCTTTACCCATATTCTCCATAGCACTCAAAAGGTTAATCTTATAAAGAAAGTTATTGTTACTTCTTCCTTCTTTACCCATAATCTCCATAGCACTCAAAATGTTAATCTTATAAAGAAAGTTATCATTATTTCTTCCTTTTTTACCCATAATCTCCATAGCACTCAAAAGATGAATCTTATAAAGAAAGTTATCGTTACTTCTTCCTTTTTTACCCATAATCTCCATAGCACTAAAAATGTTAATCTTATAAAGAAAGTTATCGTTACTTCTTCCTTCTTTACCCATAATCTCCATAGCACTCAAAAGGTTAATCTTATAAGAAAGTTATCATTATTTCTTCCTTTTTTACCCATAATCTCCATAGCACTCAAAAGGTTAATCTTATAAAGAAAGTTATCATTATTTCTTCCTTTTTTACTCATAATCTCCATAGCACTCAAAAGATGAATCTTATAAAGAAAGTTATCATTATTTTTTCCTTTTTTACCCATAATCTCCATAGCACTCAAAAGATTAATCTTATAAAGAAAGTTATCATTATTTCTTCTCTCTTTTACCCATAATCTCCATAGCACTCAAAAGGTTAATCTTATAAAGAAAGTTATCATTATTTCTTCCTTTTTTACTCATAATCTCCATAGCACTCAAAAGATGAATCTTATAAAGAAAGTTATCATTATTTCTTCCTTCTTTACCCATAATCTCCATAGCACTCAAAATGTTAATCTTATAAAGAAAGTTATCGTTACTTCTTTCTTCTTTACCCATAATCTCCATAGCACTCAAAAGGTTAATCTTATAAAGAAAGTTATCGTTACTTCCTCTTTCTTTACCCATAATCTCCATAGCACTAAAAATGTTAATCTTATAAGAAAGTTATCGTTACTTCTTCCTTCTTTACCCATAATCTCCATAGCACTCAAAAGGTTAATCTTATAAAGAAAGTTATCATTATTTCTTCCTTTTTTAACCCACAATCTCCATAGCACTCAAAATTGTATCTTATAAGAAAGTTATCATTATTTCTTCCTTTTTTACTCATAATCTCCATAGCACTCAAAGATGAATATTATAAAGAAAGTTCTCATTTTTCTCCTTTTTTTACCCATAATCTCCATAGCACTCAAAAGATTAATCTTATAAAGAAAGTTATCGTTACTTCTTTCTTCTTTACCCATAATCTCCATAGCACTCAAAAGGTTAATCTTATAAAGAAAGTTATCGTTACTTCCTCTTTCTTTACCCATAATCTCCATAGCACTAAAAATGTTAATCTTATCAAGAAAGTTATCGTTACTTCTTTCTTCTTTACCCATAATCTCCATAGCACTCAAAAGGTTAATCTTATAAAGAAAGTTATCGTTACTTCCTCTTTCTTTACCCATAATCTCCATAGCACTCAAAATGTTAATTTTATAAAGAAAGTTATCATTATTTCTTCCTTCTTTACCCATAATCTCTAATAGTTAGAAATAAATCCACAGTGCTTATGAGCAACTGTTGTCAGTCATATATATGCGTCCACAATCCTCAAAAACTTAAAATACTTCAAACGTTAACGCTACTTCGCGGCACGGCCTATTTTACCCATCCGCGAACCATCCGCGGCGTCGAATTCGACAAACTACGAATCGCTCGAAACCGAATTCCACGAGATCCGTACGTTGAATCGCGTCGCAAGTAGCTGGGGGACGAATCCAGGCGAAACCGGCGACCTTAGCCAAGAAACAAGCTTTCACGCCGGACAAAAAGCGAGCAAGAGGAATTTCCAGCGAGGCCCAGTTCGCCCATCGATTCTTGAATATTCACGATCGCCGTGCGTCGACGTGGTCAACAACGGGAATTTCCTGCACGGTGTAATTAAATCGCCTGGCAAGAACGCGAAACCGCGAGCAACGGCGGCCAAAAACAAAGTACGAGAACACTTTTACGATGTGTTTCTTCCGACCGTGTAACGTGTTGCACCGATCCGAAACTGCGATGAAACCCGAAGGACAACGGTGCGGAGAAAACGTATGCAAAAAAAGGGACGTTTTCCGCGGAGCCGCTTTCTTCGGCATCGTAGAATTTGCCCTCGTTCGAACGATGCTTTCGTCGCTTCATTAGAAATAGAACGATCGGTCGTTGGAATACAGTAGGCAGTAACGAACGAGTAAATGAAATGAAATAGTTTTGGAATTCGAATGATGTGCCATATTGTTTTCGTTCATACAGCAACTGACGAAATCGATACAAAACGGATTAGGTTACGTTTTTTTAATAAATGCAACAGTATACGTTTAATGTTTAATCATTTTTCTGATCACTGTAATTTTTACTTGTTTAAAAAGTGATAAAAAGGAGTCACTGTATCGATTGATGTAAGTTTGCACGCGAGCTCGCCTCGGCATTTATTTATTTATTTATTTATTTATTTACGATTGGAAAACCTTTGATTTACAAAATAGAAAAATTAGTAGGCCATTCCCTATCATTATGATTCAATTTACACAATTATGTTCACCGTACAAGGTTCGGTGAAATTCCGGTATTATTCTATTTGCTCGAAAGATAATTCTTGTGCGAAGAAGTTAAGCAAATCAAGAATCCATTTGAAAACAATTCATTTTATGTGGTTGTTCGTTGTTCTGGTGGAGGGAAAGATGAAGCTGAAGTTCCTTAACGAACTCGCTGAAATTCCACAAGCCATCGTCTAAACAACCACCAAGGCTACAGAGATTCGCGTAATCGCGCAAACTTGCACCTGTCGCTCGATCGGGCTGTGCCTGTCTCGATTCGAGATCGATAGGTACGAGAACGACAGCGAGAGCAGGTGATCTCGATCGTGCCGATAGAGTTATTGTCGGGAACCGTGGCCGTTGTTCGCAAGGTTGAACATCGAGGCGGCGTTCAAGTGTGACTGAACTTGAACTTGCAACCGAGCAGAACCACAGGTGAGGAGAAGTTCACGAGACACACCAACAAAAAAGGAACTCATTTGAATCGTTATCCAAGGATTAGATCGCAGTTCTCCTTTCTCAACTAGCTAATCCATGTTCACGTTTATCCCCTTGCCTTTGCTATTTTTTGCCTGCTCGCGTGAACTACTCGCTGCTGCAACGTTATGTCAAGTGCAAAATGTTGAAATATTAAGGATAATTTGCATTTCACAGCGTTTTAACTGATCGATCGTGACATAGAAGATAATAAGTATCGATGACTGTGTAAGACAAAAGGTTAAACTTCCTTGGCGTTCTCTTCCTTCTTCTCTTCCAAGGCGAACACCTTCGTGTTCCGATAAGTTTCAGCGACTAACAGAGTAGTCGTCCTTAACACCTAGAACTATCGACAATTAAATTGTACTTACTTGCATGGAAGAGATAAAATTGAAAGTTACATCGAATACATAGAAAACAAATCTTTATTCATAGCTTCTGCGAAAAACCATAGTAAATTTTGCAAGCTTTACCATAGTGAATTTATAAGACTGCTATTAGTAATCATCAATTAATCATTCTGTCTGCTCTGGTGGTTCTAGTAATAAGTTCAGAATTCTATAGCAAAATGGCCTTTGGGGCTCAAAAAGCTTTAATAAAAAAACAAAATTTAGTATTCTGAATTGATGAACAATGCGGTCGTAAATAATTCTCGTAACACGTCGAGTGTCAATTTCAACAGACCATCGAAGGCCCGCGTTAATCGGCTCGGGTAAAACTTCCTTCTTCCGCCATTCCAAAATATCATTATCCTTGAACACGAGAGAAGGGTGAAGATGGAATTTCTTGAAGCACCAAACGCAAGCGATTCTGTTTTCCTACATGTGATTTTCGACGTTGCGTCGAAAGACAGATCGAAAGACATAACAAAGATAAAGCTTAATAATTATGCGGTTCAGGTCAAGTTGAGCCTAAATAGTGACGTTTTGAAAGAGCTTAGTGATACATTGAAAAAGTTAATATTTCTATCGTATGCATTCAATATTGTGCATAATCTGTTTATGAAGTTTCTCCTGCCTAAGTGCGAGCAGCATGGAAATGAATAGACAAACAATATTTGCAAGGCATAAAATTATATTTTACGTCGTTCTGTCGTCTTAAACTTTCGTCCGCTACTGTATCTGTGGCTGAATCCGGCCTGAGTTCGACGCTGCAATTCGCAGGACAGCATCGAGACGCATCGCGTGATGAAAACGCGATCGTCGACGCCTGGACGCGTGCTGGAAATTCCAACTTGAGGCGTTAGAAATTCGGTACGAATGTTGCTTCACCGCGATCAGATATCGAAACGAGGCATTTTCTCTCGGATATATAAAGCACGACACTTATCGCGTTATAGGAGAGGCTACGGGCGTGTAAACAGCTTCGACAACAAGACGTTACGACCGATTAAATACGAAGACAATAAACGACAGGAAATGTTAACAACCACTTTCTTGGATGGCATCCATAGAAGAATGCGTACAGAATGGGACCTAGAAAACGTGTCGCGATAATCGAGGACGTGTACAAAGTGGACACAGTAAGACGAAAGTGAGAAGGAGGAAGAGGAATCGGTGCCGTCTGCCGGGACGAAGAACTTGAAGAATCGATTCAGGACCAACATGGACGGTACCGTTAAACTTCCATGTGTTGTTGTTTGTCACGCAGAACCAAGGTTGACTGAGTTTAACCCGGAAAGCGTTGCCTAATGTCTTCTGAAATGCCCCGGAGGAAGGTGTTGCCTAACCTTGAGGCTTTGGAGAAGAATGGCCGATTCGAAGGTCGAATTTTTAAAATTCGTTTCCAAAATGTCAACGGTCAACGAATTCCTTTTGTATTAAGTCTAACAAGTGATTGTAGCTTTATGGCGAATTTTTATTATTATTAATACACCCAGAAAAGAACCCATTAGCTCACAAATTAATTATTGTAATATAAAGTGCGGAAATCATAAAAGAATTAGCGATTGTGCTCGAAAAATTGATAAAGAAATTTTTTTTTAATTTGTTGCAAAACTATATTGATTTGCCATGGAAATAATTCTGAAAATTGAATCACGATAAAAATATTTTGACGTAAAACGTCTCGGTAAAAATATGATTATAATTCCATCTAAATCATATTCACTTGTTCGTTATGGTCGAGCCTCGTATTATACAGGTATTATTAATTTTCGATGGTTTCCCTCATATTAGCGTAAGCATAAAAGACACGATCACTGTAACGTGTGTCGTTACAGCCTAATTAAATAACTCAGTACCCGTATCTTCTCAGAATACGCTATCTGTTCAACTTCGTCACGAGTATCGCTCTAAACGTCAAAACTTCGAATTTCCGTCGGCACAAAGGAAGCGATCGATAATTTTCACCCGGCGACAAGAAACCGGACCGTGTGTTCTCCAAGATCAGAAAGTGAAAAAAAAAGCAAAAGGCAAGGAAGGAGAGCCAAGGTGTTCCTGGCCACGACCACGGGGACAAAAACCGGTTAAAAAGAACCGACGCGTTTCGTTGGCCGATAAATCACCGAGCAACGATTCCCTGGCTTAGAAATTTCACGAAAAACCGTTTAAACGGGCCAATAAACTCGCGTTGGCTGAATTTCACAGGCTGGCTGGTTCGAGCGTGCACGCAAACGGTCGCAGTCTGAGATAGGTTAAGGCTGTCGAAAAAACGAAGGAGAAATTCGATAGAAGCGGAACGGCGCGGTTGGAAACTCGCCCGCGGCAAGAAACTGGTTGAAACAGATGTCGATAATTGTTTGCAACAATCGGTTCGCGCGTAGAAAGCTGCAGAAGTCCGTTTCCATCGGCTCGCTCGGTGATCACGATTCGCGAGTCTTGATGAATTCGTACGTTTCGCGGCAGAGGATTCTCCGCCTCCTCTTTCCATCAAGAAGGAACCTGTTACACGCCTCGCGATTTCGACGATCGAGAATCGAAAGAGCCCGTGGGGGCTTGGTTAGCCTCGGCTAGCTCTCGCTATACACGAGAAACAGCGGAAGAAAACGAAAAAGTTAGGAAGTTGTGAGAAAGAATCTTTCCAATGCCTCGTGATAAGAAAGTAATTGAAACAGATGTCGATAATTGTTTGCAACAATCGGTTCGCGCGTAGAAATCGGCAGAAGTCCGTTTCCATCGGCTCGTTCGGTGATCGCGATTCGCGAGTCTTGATGAATTCGTACGTTTCGCGGCAGAGGATTCTCCTCCTCCTCTTTCCAGCAAGAAGGAACCTGTTACACGCCTCGCGATTTCGACGATCGAGAATCGAAAGAGCCCGTGGGGGCTTGGTTAGCCTCACGATGCACGAGAAACAGCGGAAGAAAACGAAAATATTAGGAAGCTGTGAGAAAGAATCTTTCCAATACCTCGTGACAAGAAACTAATTGAAACAGATGTCGATAATTGTTTGCAACAATCGGTTCGCGCGTAGAAAGCTGCAGAAGTCCGTTTCCATCGGCTCGCTCGGTGATCACGATTCGCGAGTTTTGATGAATTCGTACGTTTTGCGGCAGAAGATTCTCCTCCTCCTCTTTCCAGCAAGAAGGAACCTGTTACACGCCTCGCGATTTCGAAGATCGAGAATCGAGAGAGCCCGTGGGGGCTTGGTTAGCCTCACGATGCTCGAGAAACAGCGGAAGAAAACGAAAAAGTTAGGAAGTTGTGAGAAAGAATCTTTCCAATGCCTCGTGATAAGAAACTGGTTGAAACAGATGTCGATAATTGTTTGCAACAATCGGTTCGCGCGTAGAAAGCGGCAGAAGTCCGTTTCCATCGGCTCGCTCGGTGATCACGATTCGCGAGCCTTGATGAATTCGTACGTTTCGCGCAGAAGATTCACCTCCTCCTCTTTCCAGCAAGAAGGAACCTGTTACACGCCTCGCGATTTCGACGATCGAGAATCGAGAGAGCCCGTGGGGGCTTGGTTAGCCTCGGCTAGCTCTCGCTATACACGAGAATCAGCGGAAGAAAACGAAAAAGCTAGGAAATTGTGAGAAAGAGAGCGAAGAGAGTGAGAAAGAATCTTTCCAACGCCTCGCGGCGCAAAACGCTCCTTCCGGTTGTTGTAATTAATTACAGACACAGCGGAACACAACATTGTCGTTATCTTATCTCGGCTGTGAAGCGTAAACGTATCGGTGAAATTCAAGAACGGAATGGAGAATAGGGTGAACGGAACGCGATAATTCGCATAGGCCACGGTGGGGCTTTTAATGAATTTAGAAGCGGCGGACGACCTAAAAACGAAAAAAGGAAAAGTTCGTGCGTTCTACAGATCTCAGATTGTTCCCCCGAATCTCGGGTCCTACGTTAAATTTCTCTTACAATACTCCATACCTATTCTTTTAACATTCTTCTAAACATCGTCAACCTCTGACACTGCTTTGTTGCAGTCGGTAGTTCATTATACATTTTGATTGCCTCTTAGAACAGATTTTTCTGTGTAACTGTCAACCTTCTAAATTGTAATCTCAGGTTATCTGCCTGTCTAGTACTTCTGCTCTCTTCGTCATCATCTATTAGCATGATTTTGCTGTCTATTGCCCCCACTACTAAACCATGAGAGAGGGAAAGACAGAGAGACAGAGAAACAGAGAAAAAAGGAACGAAACGAAACAAAAAGGAAGGAAAAGGAGAGGAAAAAGCCGGATCGACAGAACGAATATGGACCGCGGAGAAAAACGTGCGAGCTACACAGCGCCTGAGCTAGCAGCAAGATCGTGACAGGCGGAGGAGACGCGCTACAGGGTGATCGGCATTTAACCGGACGGCCGACCTACTTACCCACTAAACTCTAAGCAAGCAAGTTCTCAGCCGGTGCCGTTCCTGCAACCACATCGTCCTCGTCATCGACGTCATCCTCGTCCGTCCGGTATCGCGATCGGTGTGTAACCTACACACGCTCGAATTCTCTCCTCCCATTCAAGCGACGATTACCTTTCTCTCTTTCCACTGCTGCTTCTTTCCCCGACGCTGATCGACCGTCGAGCTTTCATCCTTTTGTGTTTCGAAGCCTCCTCTCTCGCTAGACTTTCTCTGTAACGAGTGCCGTTCCCCTGCCGTCACCGTGAAACGAGAGAAGACGGATCGATTTGATCCGCGTGTGCACGCGGCTCCCTCTTCTTACCGGAGAATCGTTTAACATGGAATCCTCGGTAAAATGTCGTTCTATTGTCACAATTACGATCGTATGTTACAACGCTTAGGATTATTCACCCTTGATCAACGTCGCATAGTTGCTGATCTATTGTTCGCGTACAAGCTGATCAATTATAGTGTCACTTGCTGTGATTTATTGGAAAAACTCAATTTCTACGCTCCGATCCGTTATCTTAGACATGTTTCTATCTTTCGTCTTGAATTTCATCGCACGCTTTATGGTAACTGTAATTGTTTAAACCGTCTCTTAATCGATATTAACCTTTATGGAGGTTATTTTATCGACGTTTTTCGGATTTCCTATATTTCTTTTAAACGTTCTATTTTAATTACGATTTCCTGTCACTATTCTCCTTAGATTAAGATCTTTCTTAGTACCATTCCTGTTATTATTATTATTAATACCTTAATTATTATCTTTATTAATATTATTATCATTATTTTTTGTTTTTATATATTTTTCCTTTTTTGTACTCTTATGATTTCATCTCATTTTCTGTGTAACAAAAGCTTTTCCCATAAATAAATCTTGTGTTATTATCATTATTATTAAAATTTTTGAGAGTTATTATTAAAATTTACGGAGGATTACTCCGAACAAATAGCACGAGCGAAAGTCCACGTATCCGGAGGCTTGATCGGTTGAAGTAGGCACCTGCTTCGCGATAGCGACTTCGGAACAGTTCGGTTAATCAGTGTAAACCTAAACGAACCCAAACAGATTTTAACGATTCGATTATTCACAGATTTGAACGGAGATTTTTAAACCTGCATTAAAATTTTCAAATTTGAATTTGAATTTGAGTTTATATACAAATTTTTAACCCTTTGCGGACGGAGCAGTAAAGAAAATAGTTACGTCGCGCATTCGTGTGATAAAAACTAAAGCTGTATTTAAATAAGTTTTTCATAAAATCTAACAAAATCATAAACAAACAAATTTAGGCCAACTTGACTTCTTAGGCTAGTATACCCATGCGTATCTTATACATGTCGTTTACGACAGACAAACGCCAGTCGCAGCGCGAGAGTTGGGCGGATATATCCGACACTCGTCCGCAAAGGGTTAAATTTGAATTTGAATCTTTAAGCTTTAATTTAAAATAATTTTGATTTCAAAACCTATACGAATGCTCTTCCTCCAAAGGAATACGTCAAGAACAGACACAATAATGACGCGAAATGTAGATGTTAAACGCGAGCGCAACAAGAAAGGGAAAAGGAAGCAACCTGCCAAGAGCAGCTACGTATGACCGTTATTCCAGTTTTTCATGGCTCGAAATTGCGATTTCGTTACGCGAAGACAGATCGGCTGGCGTTGGCCTTAGATCGTTCGACGAGTGCGCTTAGAGCCGGTTGAATCGTGGCGCGACTGGCTTTCTGGTCTAGTTATGCGACCAACACGGCGCGTCTAACGAGATTCAGTATTGCGCTTTCATGCACGATGCACTATTTCATTGCGATCCGAGCGACAAACCCGAACAGCTGATTCACCCGGGAATGAAACGACGAGTGCGATCGATTGGCGATCGATGCGATGTGAAGAGCGCGAAATAGAAATGTTGCCCGATAAAACCTTCATTAAGACGCCTTTAGGAGTCGTCGGTTAACAAACCGTGAATTTTTACGCGATTTCGTATGGTCACAAGCGTAATAAAACTTATAGAAATGGAACTCAAAGAAAGCGACAAGCTAAACGTTCCCAAGCGCTCGTAAATTAGCGACGCTGTAAAGCACGCTTACTTTCTGGTTGAAATTTTCACGAGTTAGATGTCGAAACGTGGTCAAACTGTAGGGGAAATATTTTGGAAACGCTTAATTACAAGCACCGTAAGAACAATCGTGACTTTTGCATGAAACAAATGCTCTACAGCTTAAACGTTACGCGTGGTATACATACAGTAGCGGACAAAAGTTTAAGACGACAGGACAATGTAAAACACAATTTTATGGTTCGCAAATATTGTTTACCTATTCATTTTTATCGTTACTATGGTAGAACACTGTTTATCGATTAGCATTGAACACAAATTTTATTTATACTGTTACTTCTTATTAATTACTTTATTTATTGATTAGCATAGAATACAGATTTTATTTATACTGTAATTTCTTATTAATTATTTTATTTATTGATTAGCACTATATTGTTATTTCTTACCAACTACTTTATTCATTGATTAGCATAAAATACAATTTTTATTTATACTACTTCTGTTAATTAATTAATTTATTTTCCTTGCGCCCTTTGGTCTCAAACTTTTGTCCGTTACTGTACCTTTGCATACCTAGCGGATGTTGAAATTTTCCTAATTTCTGTATTTTCTATAAAAAGTCTGCGGTCCACGGAATGAAACATTGTATCCCGTAGCACACACGGTGAAAGGAGGCCCGACTTCGAACGAATCATTACCGCTGAAGCACACTTCGCTGTTGATCGATATGTTTTATGCACGAAGGATGCCTCGCTCAGTCCGCCGGGAAGACTCTCGAGCATTCACAGATGATTGTTGTTCCTAGGATTTTGAAGTACTTTCAAGCTTTCATATTTCGAAAGTGGAACTCGAATTAGCCGCGTTCTACAAAGTATACGATTTCATTTGTTCTTTTTCTCTTTCTTTCGATAGAAACATCTTCTGCCATCCGAAGGCAACGGAAGATTGTACCAACGGGAGAAAGAAAGTTTTCGAGCGACAGAGAGGTCGAGCACAGAAACGTTTGATTTTAGGCTACGAAAAGGGAAATGATGTAAATGTTCAGCTTATCGCGGACGACCCGTGTTTACGGGCGAATCTCGGACAGCGAAAGTCGATGAACGACACGTGATTTTCGATGTACACCTAAGTCTGTTTTTACACGGTAGATTGGTTCCAGAAGAAGCCGTGTAAAAAGAAAAAACGACATTGATCTTATACAAAAATGGGTGATTTGTTCCTAATCTCTAAAACCTATTAAAATTAGTGAAAAACAAGAATTTTTAAGCTAAAGGGGAATTCACTTAAATCTTTAAGCTAGTGTTCGCAAACTATCGATACTATCGATGGTTTCAGACTTTTTTCTTTCATAAATACTTTTTTGTGATATGAACATACTTCGCAAAAATTAAATTTGACAAAAAAAATTTAAGTACATAAAATTTCAAATCGTGCTAAATGGAATAAAATCGTGTAAAAAAATTAAAAATATTCAATTTTCAAACCGTGTTATATCAAAACCGTGTACAAAAAGACCGTGTAAAAACAGACTTAGGTGTACAGTTAATTTTATTTAACTGCGCGAAACGACGACTGTCGTCGTCCTTCGTTAACACTTTTGCTCGTCGTTCTTAACAATCTGATTTATTAAAATACCGGACGGCATTCCTTAACTCGGATGGTTACTCAGTTCAAATTCCAAAATTTAGTAAAATCGAAGCAGTTGAATACCCTCGCAACTAATTCTAGTCTGCCTCGATAGAATCACTCGAGAAGCAAATTATACAATTTTTCTCGTACATTATTATTGTTGTTGTTGTTTTATTTACGGACTACTAAGCCCTTTTGTTTCACAAGAAGGTATTGTACATAATCCGAAAAACGGAAAGAAAAAAGAAAATCATTGTACTTAACAGCTATTGCAGAAGAATTTTTAAATTGGCTCAGGCTGCTCCCAAAGAGGTCAAGCTGGTTATCGAATTCAATTGCCATCCTAGTGACCCTTGTGATACAACTTTGAAAACTCAAATTTGTTCCATTATAGCCGATGTAAAATGATTCCGTGTCTCGTAGAGCTCTTTGGGGACCGACAGTGGACTTTTCGTTTGGACAGCGTCGGTCAAAGTAGAAAAATAAATGTAGTAATTTTAATGACATTTATTGAAACACCCTAAACAAAAATATTCTTTGGTTTTGCATGTATTATAAAACGGGACGATTGTCATTCTAGCCATCTCAAATATCGCCCAAGTGCTCGTTCGCTGCCGGCTGAACAAAAAGGGCAGCAATATCGGCGCCGTGCTCAACGTGTTAACCAAATTTATGCCACGACAGAGGCATGATCAACGCGATGCCAAGCGGAGTAATGGTGAACCGGTGTAATTCATGGGGAAAAGGGGAGCAAGAGGTCAGCGGGGCCGTATTTTTTGCGGGACCTATGCGAAAACGAGTTGCCTGCCCGCGACTAGTTGCGTCAAACGTAAAATCGAACATTTATGCGTGCGCCTACAAACCTGCAACCGTTGCGCAATTCGCTGTTGGGAAACGCGACCGCTGCCAGGGGAAATGAGAAAGGGGCTGAACGGTTTTATTGTCCGGATCTGTTAAAACGTGATTCCATCGAAGCAGCGTTTAGGCAAATCACGATTCTACCGAGATAACAATAACCCTATGCGGTGTAAGGAAGGGAAAGAAAAATGCGATGGTACTCGGTGAACGGCACAAGGTAGAAATTAGACGTTAACACTAAAATAATTAAAGTGTACTTATTTACATAGAAGAGATAAAATTGAAAATTACACGAAAAATGCTTAATATATAGAAAACAAATCTTTAAATTTTAATGCCCCTCGAAATCTTCGTAGACCTCTCTTTCACGCAGTTCAATACAAAACGGATGCCAAATTCGACGATCTACTAATAATAATGTACAATAATGTTAAAGTAATAACCGATAAACTGGAGGTTTTCTCATGCTCTATTTTTAATCGTCAACAAACGGCTCGAATGATCTACAACTCCAACTAAAGAACTATGTCTACTACTTTCTCGTTTTTTAACTAATACTTTACGTATTTATAACCATTTACGTTTTTAAAATGGACGCATATCCGTTAGATAAATAAACAATAAATATTAAAATCTATTCCGTCCGAATTAACCGTCTTATCCGAACCTCTATCCACCACGAATCGCAAAGAAACAGCGACGATCGAGAAGAAACCGTCGGTCGTTTCGCTTGATCGGGAACTGTTCGCGGCAACGGTGCGAACAAGGAAAAAAAAGGAAAGAAAACAGCTGGAAAATTCAATTTCTCTAGTAGAAATCTGTACAAGCGGAGGAAAATAGGAACAACGATAATCGAAGAATCGACGCCCGAGGAGAAAACCGAGCGGCGGGACGAGAGAGAAAGGCGATGATCACCGGCTGATGATGATTCAGGGGAATAGTCGACCTAGTCGTCAAACCGTGTCCCGTTGCGCCTGCGATATCGCAACCGCAGCCCCGCCGACTCGTGACCGCGTTGCAATGAAGTTGATGCTACGTTGATCGATCGCAGCTACCAAGGAAGAATAGTCGACGATGCTGGAGTAGGGAAGGTCGCGAGTTGTCCTCAAGATCCACCTGAGTCGATTAAAAAGCGGGTCTGTCCCGTTGGGTGAGTCCAATGGCACCTTTCAACTGCAATGACCCAAGAAAACGACTCCTTACAACAGACGTGTAAGGGGTCAAGCTTGGACTTCGACTCCAAGATTCAAATAACGCTGTGAGGCTGATGAAAGTGCTTCACTTGTCCGCTATTCTTTGTGGTGGTTTCGCGACAACCCTTTACCAGGGGTGACTGGGGGTACTTGTGTTCTGGGATCGACTGGTAGATCCTTGGAACGCCTTGATTGGGTCTATCCCAATTCCTCGTCCATAGGGGTCGTGTGGATTAAGCCCTAGTGGCAGGTGTTAAGATATTAACCCTTTGATCACTGAATACTCTCGGTCCAAGTGCTCTGCATGGGCAGCGCGCTGTTAGCGGTTGCGATTGTTAGAGATGGAGTATTGTTACTCGTACAGTGATAATCGCATTGCAGTAAACGGAAGATCGAAAAAATTGACAAACGCATATATTTATTTATCCATGGTCCCTACCAGCAACTGTCGTTAGACGAATATATGCGCCCATAGCACTCAAAAGGTTAACGCCGAAAAATTCATAAGGTGAAGAAGACAAAAATTGACAAGCGCATATATGCGTCCATAGTACCTATGAGCAACTTTCATCAGACGCATATATGCGCTCGTAGCACTCAAAAGGTTAATAGTCAAGTTATCGTAAAAAAAGGGACATAATCTGCAAGCGCCAAGACAATACGTAGCCTTGTGCATTAAGACACGTTATTGCGATCGATAACAGCAGGTACTGTGCGTAAAATTAACTCGACATCATCGTGTCGACTAAAAAGTCGACTAAAACTACTAGAGCCTGGTAGCGTAATCGGGATCCTCGATAGATGGCATGCTCGACGAACTCGATGACCCACGGCATCGCAACATTACATGCCAAACGATGATCGTCGATCAACTTCGTCTTCTGTGAACGTGCCTAGAACTATAGAGTACCGGACAGTCTCCCTGACTCGAATTGGTTTGAAACAAAGCGGTCGTTAATCATGGACAATCGTTTCCATGCGTTCGGTCGATCCCTTTCGATGCGCGACACGTTACAAGTCTGTCTTGGAGATCTTTCTCGATCTTTTTATTCGAACGAGCAACTCTGATCGAGAGGAATCGCTCGTTTGATGG
The DNA here is from genome assembly GCA_033822845.1 of Tetrapedia diversipes. NCBI lineage: Eukaryota > Metazoa > Arthropoda > Insecta > Hymenoptera > Apidae > Tetrapedia > Tetrapedia diversipes. Next base: position 54,497 of record JAOPTO010002162.1, read on the forward strand.
ACTACCTGCTGTCTCGAAGTCCGTGAGAGAAAAAAGAGTATCCATTAATAGCTAGGATCTATGGATCTCTTCCTGTTTCGCATACCACAAGATAGCCTTCGAAAACGGTACCTGGCTGATTTGACTACCAAAATTCTCTGACTCGGTCGTAACTCATCGAGAATACCATTTCGAGTCGATCGAAGTCCGACGCCAAACCTAACTCGCGTGTTTGCGCGTTAACGATCCCCGTTCATTCTCGCAACGTTTCGATCGGTTGCGTAACTTGTCCCTAAGCCAGAAGTTTCCAAAGTGGAGTACGCATACCCTGAGGGGTACGTAGAAAATTCTAGGGGGTACGTCACATTTCTCTTCAAACTACTTTATGTCCTCTCGCGTGCACAAGATTATACCTGAAAAACAAAATTTGAACGAAATTTCTTTTAACTGGCGGCTCTGTATTTTAGAAACCTGGCAACTCTGCTTTAACGTCTTGTGTTCTCATTAAATTATAATTTAAAATCTCTCGTAATACACACACAACATACATATATACAATTAGAGGGGATAATTTATGATTATTTTCGTCATAAGGGTACGCGGTCAAAAAAATTTAGTGATCATTGCCCTCAACGACGTCGAACTTCAGCTTATAGTTATATCTCACATTCAACATAACCGCGACTAATCATTACAAAGCGGACAAGGATGTACGACTAAAAATGTTGTGTGATTTTCAGAAATAGCGTCGGATTTTAGATTATTGTTACATCTCACATTCAACATAACCGCGACTAATCGTTACAGAGCGGACAGGGATGTACGACTAAAAATGTTGTGTGATTTTGAGAAATAGTGTCGGATTTTAGCGTATTGTTATATCTCACATTCAACATAACCGCGACTAATCGTTACAGTGCGGACAGGGATGTACGACTAAAAATGTTGTGTGATTTTGAGAAATAGTGTCGGATTTTAGCGTATTGTTATATCTCACATTCAACATAACCGCGACTAATCGTTACAGAGCGGACAGGGATGTACGACTAAAAATGTAGTGTGATTTTCAGAAATAGCGTCGGATTTTAGCTTATTGTTATATCTCACATTCAACATAACCGCGACTAATCGTTACAGAGCGGACAGGGATGTACGACTAAAAATGTTGTGTGATTTTGAGAAATAGTGTCGGATTTTAGCGTATTGTTATATCTCACATTCAACATAACCGCGACTAATCGTTACAGTGCGGACAGGGATGTACGACTAAAAATGTTGTGTGATTTTGAGAAATAGTGTCGGATTTTAGCGTATTGTTATATCTCACATTCAACATAACCGCGACTAATCGTTACAGAGCGGACAGGGATGTACGACTAAAAATGTAGTGTGATTTTCAGAAATAGCGTCGGAATTTAGCTTATTGTTATATCTCACATTCAACATAACCGCGACTAATCCTTACAGAGCGGACAGAAAGGTACGACTAAAACGTGTGATTTTCAGAAATGGCGTCGGCGGCGGCAGAGTTGGTTGCCGAGAGGGAACCAGAGCCGATGCTCGAGATGACAGACACGAACCGGACGTTCGTAGGCGCCCAAGGATTGGTCAGGATGGCCCTGGACCAGTACACGGAAATTCTCACCACGATCTCGGACCCACGTGTCAGCGATTGGCCACTGATGGACTCGCCGATACCGACTTTTCTGCTCGTGCTCCTCTACCTGTACGGCGTGACGATATTCGGACCGCGAGTGATGGCCAACAAGAAACCGTTCAAACTGAGGGGGGCGCTGGTCGTGTACAACGCGTTTCAAGTGGTCTTCTCGTTAGAGATGCTGTACGAGGTAAGTGAGATCGACGTCAGCGTGCGCGTGCAACAATCAGACAAATTAATCGAAAGCCTGTTCGAAAGTAGCGCGCTGATTCTCTCTTTCCGGAGATTCAGCGGAAACCCCCGTTCGCTGGATCATGCAATGTTCGCACAAGATTGCGTTTAGACTAATCATGATTTAGAGCAGTAACACAAGAGGTGCTCGATCTCGAGAGGAGGAATCGCGCGGCGACGAGGTTAACAGCCTCTAATCAGATCCCGTCGAGGTGTTTCCCTGTTATTGTCTTCAAGGTTTCGAGAGATATACAGATTGATTAACCTTTTAGATACGGTACGCCACTATAGTGGCTTCCTGTCTCTTGCTTTAAAATATATCATAAAAAATGAACTATTAATTAAAATGTAGCATATAATAAAAATTAATTAATTAAGCTTTTTAATGTCGTTACATGAATATGTATAAAAAAATCATAATTTAGTCGTTTAAAACTCTATTCCCGCGTAATGTCGTAGTGAAAGCCGTCATAAACTATCTAAAGGGTTGAGCAGTGCTGTACATGATCTAGTAGTTGTTTGTATTTCATTTGAATCGGTGACCAAATGACTGATGCATACTCTAAACGAGCTCTTACTAGAGAAGAATATAATAATTTTATTCTTTGGTAGCAAGAGAAGTTAATAACTGTGCATCCATTGATTAAACCGAGAGTTTTATACGCTTCATTAACTACGTATTAATGGTGAACAGAAAAGTCAAGTGTACCAGACACCAAGATCACATGCATCTCCCAGATTTGAGCCATAACTTTGTTATGCCAAGCTTCTAACACAAACTCAATTGGATGATTATTATTGTAGAAGAAAAAGAATCAGACGTTCGAATTGTCTATACCGAGAATCGAACCTGGTACCTTTCGCTTGTCGGGCCGTACCGGCACCGTACCTGAAGGATTAAACTGACCTAGGCGATTGACAAATGCAGCAAAGGGGCGGGTCGGAAAGGCTCGTGAGAGATCGATGCGTGCATAGATCACGGCGAGATCCAAAGTTCACGGCTGCCAGACCTCGAGCCGTCTCTCTCCACGGAGCAGCCGCGAGCGCAAAGTGGGTCGCCGGACGAAAATGTCAAGCTGCCGGCAGTCAGCCGAGAAAAACGTTCGCGGACGCGATGGAATACGCGGATTTCGATAGGTCCACCTCGAAGTGTAACAGTGAAAGCGGCATGCGTTTACAAGTTGCAGCAGTTCTGCGACCTAGACTGTTTCTTTCGCCGAAACGCGTGATCGTGACTCCGGCATCGATCCACGAGCACCGATACCCTGCGCTGAGAACAAGTTCGATCGAACCGGACGGGGCTTTCGGCCAGTGTCCGCTGGACCGTGATCGATCTGGTAGGCGAACCGCGTTCCCGTTCACGTCACAACAGACTTGATAATCGGGACGGTTGCGACGCGATTCTAGTCAGACTATTTCAGTAGCTTAGATCGAGCCTCGAGCCTCGAGTCTTCCGATGTACGCTAACGGGGTCCTTCGTAAGCCACAGGGATATTTGTCTAATACAGTGATGAACAACCTTTGTGCTGTAGTGTGGCAAAATTAAAAACTTAAGATTCTATACGGACCTGATATGGGATTCTGACCCTTTACTTTAGCTTATTAACATAAACTGAACCTAACCCAAACATAACAGTTCGAGAGAAATCACCTTGAGCGTTCGCGTCATACCGTGGCGGCGACGAGTTCCCCAGAGCACGTTCCCCAGGTATTTATGTCGCAGAACGACCCCGGCATCATCTTTTTTCCAATTTCATATCGAAGACCTTCGAAGGACAACCTGAATCGCACGCGTTCAACGGTTCGATGATCACCTTGAACCGCTATGATTTCATAGCTCGCGCGGACTTTGCCCCGTGTTCTCGGCTAGATTCGACCGGAGCAGGTTGCGAAATCCCGACATTCCGATTCGTGTAACAGTTTTACACAGGCAACAGCCTCGATCGGCGAACAGCCTCTCCAGCCCGTTCCCTAATAATAATTAACGATGTAGCGAACGTGCGAAACGTTTGAAGTTCAACGAATCGTTAGACGCGCATGTCAGCGGATAATCGTTCAAGGTATCTGCGAGGCGAACCGACTCATAGAATGTCATGCATTAAACCTTTCCTTGACTGCTGTCAACGAAGAGAATTAGAATAAAAAACGACAGAGTTCAGTCAGGGTTAAAAGGTTGCTATGAGTAATCACCAATTGGTCATTTTGACTGCTTTGGTAGTTCTAGTGTTAACCCACTTGCATTACAGCTCTCAATACGCTACTAACGTTATTTATCCGATGATCAACGATAACTCTTTGTGTTTTTGTTTATTATCGATCCTACTTAGGAATTATCTGTAACGATTAACCCATTTGCATCAGCGACGTTCAACTGACGACTGGCCCGTATCACCGCGCGCGGTCGGTCAGTATATTCAATACTTGACTTCCGAATTGTTCATGGAGATTTTCACAACAAAAGTAAAACTTGTCAAGAATATAATGAGCTGATGTAGGTGAGATGCTCACAGAAGGGATCAAACATAATCTGTGGCAGATGAAAAATATTCAGCGACTGGTAATGTAGGAATGCGATCGAGTGGATGCGAGTTTGGGAAAGTCTGAAGAGTACTTGAGTTGGGCGATTGTCGTGCGAACGCAGAATGTTTGGGCTCGAATGTTTCTAAGGCGTGAAAGATGAGAAGTTTGGAAAACAGCGTGACTGAGAAATTCTGGGTGGTCGTGACCGAATGCGTAGAGTGAGAAAGGTTGACAATTAGAATGAAAGGAAACGAGTGTTTGGAAGAATATATAAAGGGGAAAATGCGAGCGCGAGGCAGAAAGCTTTTGACTAACGTAGCAGAAAGTATTGGACGGTGAAGACAGAAAGGTTTGGTCGTGAACGTAGAAAGAGTGTTAAAGTTGCTAAGTTGTAAAGTCGTTTAAGTTGTTTTGTTAAATTGTTTTAAATATATTGTTATTAAGTTTTAATCGCTTCACTTTTATTTTTCACACCTGAATTCCATCTTCCGTTCTACATTTTATAGAACATTTTCTATAGTAATGAAAGAAAGTCATAGCTCGCGGATTATTCCGCGCTCGGTGATAGAAGACAGTCGCGGGCCGCGGATTATTCCGCGCTTTGATGCAAATGGGTTAAACAGAAAATGGTATTATAGAATTGGTACGATAAATAAACTGAGACAGTTCGTTTAAGCCTAGAAATTCTATATTGTTGATAAGACACTAGCGAAATTTTTTACGGGAACAGAAGAATATCATCGAGGGTGTGTTGTTCCGTGATTGGTGATAATTGACAATCGTCATGCACCATGATTGTTCCGCTTATGGATGCAAATGGGTTAACGAGCAGTTAATCGGTTTCCAAGTCGAATCGATTTCCACTTGGTTATCGCAACGCAGAATTCCTCGCACGAAAGCGCTCGTTATTGATCAACGATCAACGCGTGCAAGCGCGATCAGAAACAGGAAATATTCGCAGTCAGACATTCCGTGGTCCGCTCCATTTTCGTTCGAGTAAGTGGTCGCGAGTCGAACTAAAGCGTAAGGTTGCAGAATTCGATTCACGTTTCGATCTACCGTCCCCTGTTGTCGTCTCTCGAAGGACGAATTTCTTGAGAACAAATTTCTTGCACTCTTTACTTTCGCTCGATCGAATGAGCTATGTAGGAAAATTGAGCAACGTTTATTGTCCGAAGAACAGAATTCTGTTCTTGCATCCTGAAAGATTTATTTCGCTTTATCCCAATACGTTGTAGATCTCTTTTCACGTCGCTATGCTGCAAGTTATTTACTTTAATTTCACAACTATAATTTCATAATGTTGCAATTTTTCATTGCGACATCGCTATTAAAATGTATTTACTTTTCCATTTGCCTATTCGCTTATCACTGTTACCGAGTATTAATAAAAGCCACGTCAGCCATTGACGCCAACATTCAAGAATTCATCGAGTTTACCAAACTTAGTGGTGATTATCATAATAATCGGCAATTATACGCAATCACCGGATTAATTACAGTTATTTTTCGACCTATTTCCTACAGTGAAATCAGAATTGTCTGAAAAAGGGACTGTTGAATACGAAGAAAAGAAACGCACGGAGCGCTAAGGGTTGACTGATGGGTTCCTATTACTTATCATAAATAAATAAAATAAAAGTAAAGAAATAAAGTAATATAAGTGAACAATATAAGTAAAGAAATAAAGTAATATAAGTGAACAATATAAGTAAATAAATAAAATAAAATAAAATAAACAATTTGATGGAAATGCTTTCTTTTCGGCCAAAACAGAAGCAGCGTCGACCTTCTTGAAACACGGTCGCAAAGAAGAAGTCACGTTTCGAAACCGTCCCGTCTTCCACTTGCGAAGCTCTGCCGGCGTTTCCATTTAGTTTCGGTCGCTCGAAAGCCAGAGCCGTTCGAAATTTCAACTTTGATTTTGAAAGGGGACCACAAATCCGTTCACCGTGACGGGTTCTGTTCGAACAGGCGGAGAACAACGGGGTGAGAAAGCGGCGCGACGACTCGCGAAACGCAGAGTTGCAGAGGGAAGAGAGGTGGCCAGTGTGGTGCACCAGCACTCGATTCGCGAGCCTTCGAAACGGTTGCCCAACCGATTTGTACACTCGAGCTCGCGGTTCGTTAAAGGCGAAGCATCCTGTTTTCGACTTTCCACGAACCGCGCGTTCGCAATTCGTGCATCTAGAGAGCTGCCTGTGCCTGTTCGAAGTCCCCTCGCTATTCCGAAATACAGCTATGAGCAGAACTATAGGAAATTCTACTTTACTTTTATTTAGTAGAGTGAGGCGATAAAACTCAGGTGTGAATAAAATAAAGTGAAGTGATTAGAATATTAATAAGTGTATATATTTAAAACAGTTTAATGATAACAACTTAATGTTTAACGAAAACAGCTACTACTAGGTTCTGACTTTCTTTAGAATCACACTTTTTCTATCTTCACAGTCAAACTCTTTCTGTCACGCACTCACATTTTCCTCGTCATATATTCTTCCAAACACTTGCTTCCTTTCTTTGAGGTAATTTGCAAAGAGGTAATTTGTAACTATTTTATTTTGATGTCAACCTTCAACTGAAAAAAAAGAGAAATCCCCGTAATCGAACTTTTATTAGCGATAGCAAAATTCGATCTTCCACCTCCTACGAAACGACCCGCATAAACAGCAATTCTGAGTTCCCAATTTACTCTTGTATCGCGATTTTCAATCTCACCTACATAATTTCCACCTGTTACATTCCAGCAAGGCGCGAGTTTCGTTTGGGGGAAACCGTACAACGCGTAAGAAATCGCATCGATTTCTTAACTACCCTCACCCGAGACCTGGTGCGCAGCACAGTTTGCAGCGCTAAAAACAAACGAGAAACTATGTTGTTCAACGAGCGTGATATTGTAAATGCTTAGTGACATGTCCTGGCTAACACAGAGCCTAAACTATTGAAACTAGAAACACGAAATTTGGACAATAGGTTCCTTATATGACGTAGGCACCCTCTAAGGAAGGAGTTTCTGATACTTCACCCCTAAGGGGGTTAACCCCTTGACATACGAATTAAATGGAACTTGATGCGACCGAAAAATACCATTTAATTTCGCTCAACTGAACGGTTACGTAAAGGCTGAGAAAGAGTATATTTTATTTTGAAATTTGGATTTTTCATTCAGATTGATGTTAATAAAGAACATCTAAATAATATTAAAAAATAATAATCGACGCACGAGTGAAGCAACTATGTAATCTAATTGTATACTGCACGGCGTCCGCCGAAAAAAGCGCTTGACGAGTCTGACTCGTCAAAGTCTACAGTGGCCCGTAAAATGAATCACGAGTCAGACTCGTCATTGTATGTCAAGGGGTTAAACAGAAGTTGAAAGGTTGCTTAAAAATCCGCCGATTTTGAAGCAAGCACTAAAAAAAACAAAATGCGGGCAACAGTATAATTATAGACTGCACAACGTTCGCTGAAAATAGCTTTTGACGAATCAGACCCGTCAAAGTCTGCGGTGACACGTGAAATGAATGACGACTCTAACTCGTCATTGCATGTTAAGGGGCTAAAAGTGCGCGTTCGGATTCGGCTCGAGCCTTAGAACCGGCTGAATTTCGTTCGAATTGCTTGTTTCCGTTCTGGCGGTAGAAAACGCGCGCGTCGCGAGGACAAACAGAATTCCAGCGATTTCGAAAGGATGTAAGAAGTTCATGGCTTCGCTGAACGGCTACGCAAAGGGTTCCCGTTCAAACATCGCGCGCACAGACGAAGAGATTTCGAAACCTTTCGTCGAAACGCAAAAAATTACGTCCTCGATTTACGGCGGGTGCCGTGTGTGATTGTCGTTGGAGTTGGATCGAAAGGAAACTGGAAATCATAGAATTATGTTCCAGGTTCCCGTTGCTACTTTTCAGTCGGTTTAAATTGTATAATTAGGAAATCGACGCGTTCTCGATTCAACTAAACGGGCGGTAGATCGCACAAAAACTGGTAGCAAAACCAGGGTTTGCCGACTGTGCCAGCGGAACGTTTCCGTTCAACCAAGTAACAACAAGTTTGGAAGGCTATATCGTCAGAAAATTGTTAAATCCATGGGAGAAGAAAAAGGAATACTCTAAGCTGCTTTTACTTTAGCGCCTCGGATATTACTAACACTATTCCTACAACAACCGGTCAAATAACCGTTTTTGAAATTTCGATTAGAATTTCATAGATACAACGTAATTGAATCGCCTTTAAACTTTAGACTTTTTCTCACATATACGTATTCTTGTTTCATTGTTTATTTTTTGAGAAAAATTTGTAGTCTCTCTTACGTGGAAATGTCGCGGTAGGAATAGGTATACGTGAAGTTTCGGTAGAAATAGTGTTAATCCTTTGCGCTTGAGAGGTGACTTTCAGTCATTTAAATCTCAGTAAACTTGGTCACCACAAGTGATGGTTTCGTGAATTCTCAGATGCAGAGTGGTTAAATTAATCGCACATCTAAATTTTCATATTTTACTTAATTAAACTAAACGAGGTTTCACATAAGCGAATTTTGGTGAATGTTTTGAACTCCAAAATCTTTGAAATCAATATTACTGGACGAGTAAGAGTCGCCTCTCGCAAAGGGTTAACGCTGCTGCTCAAAAGTTTCATAGTTCAATTGTATCAAAACTGTGAAACAAACGAGTTAAGCCTCGGACCCTTTAACATTCGCACTTATCGATTTTTGATACCTTCAACCTCTCAGCTTTTCAATTCTTCGATTTTTACACCATCGTGTTTCTAACTTTAACTCCTCTAAACTTTCCTCCTCTCGAAAATTGTATCAAAGTTGTTATTCAAATGGATTAAAACGTCGTAATCGTTGACGTGGTTATTGAACACCTCGTATCGTTACCTCGGTTAGGTTCGAGTTGAAAACAAAGCACCGGAAACAGTACCTTGACCGTGAACTCTTGTTCCGCAGCACCTGATGTCCGGCTGGCTGTTGGACTACAGCTACAAGTGTCAACCGGTAGACTACTCCCACAACCCGTCCGCGCTGCGAATGGCGAACCTATGTTGGTGGTACTTCATCAGCAAGTTCACGGAATTCGCTGACACGGTACGTATTCAAACGTCACTTTACAAATCATAGACACAAGTGTCCCTCGACTTTCGCACACAATTGGTTCCTGAAAGTGTGTGCGAATGTTGAATGTTCGAAAGTACATGTAGCATTTTAGGAAGTTCGAAAACATTAAGAAACAGAACAAAGGGGCTGTAGAACCCGTACGAGGTTGTTGGAATTTTAACCATTGCGTTTTGCTAGTCTCATGACAAACAGTTCGATCACAGTTGCCCTTCCTCACGCTATATAATAAAGTGTTAAAATATTTCAAATAAAACTGTATTTTATTTAAGCAATATAAAACCCCATTTAGGATAATTATAAGTACCAATCGATTTTTTAACCGACTCAACAAACTTTCAGATATTCTTCGTGCTGCGCAAGAAGGACAGTCAGGTGACGTTCTTGCACCTGTACCATCACTCTCTGACACCACTGGAGACGTGGATCTGCGTAAAATTCATCGCCGGTGGTCACGGCACTTTGGGTAACCTTATAAATAACGCGGTGCATGTGATAATGTACACCTACTATATGGTGTCCGCGATGGGGCCGGAATACCAGAAATACTTGTGGTGGAAGAAGCACCTGACCACTGTGCAATTGGTAGGTATCTCAATCCACGAGAAATCAGCCCTTCGTGAACGTGTTTAACCCTTCCCGTATGAATTTTCATCACCACGTTGCAAACAGATCGATTCAGGTTCATTTTTCTACGAGTGATGTACAACCTTGTGACAGTTTCTATTGTATCAGTGTTTTTGGTTCCAGTGTATGGTTGGAAGCGTCAGGAATGGTGGGAAAAAATAATCTCTGCGTCCTTCTCGCAGCTAACGCCTCAATTCATGCGCATAATCGTGCGCTTCGAGACAATGCGCGCATTTCGTTCAACAGAAAATATACAGTAGCGGACAAAAGTTTAAAAAGACAGGACAATGTAAAACACAATTTCATGATTCGCAAATAATATTATTAAATAGAATACGATTATTTATCGTGCTATTTCTTATTAATTAATTTATTTGGTTTCTTTCACCCTTTGGTCTTAAACTTTTATCCGCAATTGTACATTTAGATTCGCTTCCAGCTGTGCACAAAGGTTCACGATTGACTGGAACCAAAGCATTCATGAACTTGAGGACACGAACAAGCGCAGCATTGTTCGAGCAATTCTCGAACAATCGCGTGGAAAAAAACGACGACGTTTTCGAAGAGCGACGTCGAGAGTCGAGAAAAGCTTCGATCGTTTGTGCAGATCGAACGTGGTTCGTTCGAGAGCAACGGCAGAGCGTGTGCTGAAACGTGAGGGCAAAACTATCGAATGCATGCTCCAGATACAGATAATACGTACTGTGTGTGGTAATGTTGCAGACACAAGTAAACGGGCCGAAACGAGTAACTCGCGAGCTCGCGTTACCAACAAATCGCAATGCTTTGTATGATACTTTGCGTTGACGGGTGCGCCCTCACGCTTGGCAACTCACCGCATTTCACCCCCCCACACCGATCACTTTCGTAGACGAACGATTGGTTAACGTTATAACAGAAGGAAGATAATTGTAACTTTACCCTATCTTGCGAATAACTGGTACACAGTAATGTGTAAAGATAACAATGCGTCACAAAAATCCTGACCTCGCATTGTTTTAATATTTAATAATAATAATAATGTAGGATCGGTGTCCGGTGACCGCGGTTATGGGTCTATTAAATAGTCTAAGAGAAAACGAGTTGTCGATCGGAATGGAATAGCCTAGTGGTTAAAGCAATCGCCTGGTAACCGAAAGAACCCGGGTTCGATTCCCGATCTAGGCAATCCAAACGGCCGACTCTTTTTCTCCTGCAATAATAATAATAATCTTTATTTGGCGGGTAAGTAGCCCATATTTGTCATGTTTGCCAAATTATTCGTCCGAAAACAGATTTTTAAAGATTACTCGTCAATAGTTATAAACCTTGGTAAGGTAGAGATTACATAGACTTTTTAGAGCTTGGTCAAAAGAAAATGGTCCTTAAGATTTTTGAAACCTTTTAAAGTATCTTCAGGATCCGCGCTGGTCGTAAAACCATAAGAAAAAGAAAATTCGTAGAACGACATGGACCGGCAAATATCGTAAAAATACAACAACAAAAAACTGGAAACAACCAGAAAATCACAAAGAACAATAAATCCGTGATACAGCTGTAAATACTGTATTTATCTATAATGTAGAGGCGCAAATTCGTAGAGCCAAGAACGAAAGAGAGAAAGAAGAGCTTTTGAAAATGGCGTCAAAATTCTACACATCCGAATAAGGCAGAGAAAATAAGACAGCGAACGTTTAATCGCCGAAAACAAGATCTCGGACGCGTAGCGTTCCAGAATATGCCTGCGGGATCGCGTAACAAGCGGCCACCGCTACCAAATACTTTTTAACGCAAGATTCGCGATACCTTCTTCTTGCACAACCCGCGTGCCGCGACCCGACTGTGGATAATAATTCGCGCCGATGAAAGTGAGCGGAGCATGCGCTTGCGGACTGTTCGCGGGGTGATCTGGAGTGCTGTGTGCGCTCTATAGCTCTAAGAGTACTCAAAATTTGAGCCAAGTCAGGATAACTATAACTCAAAAGCATCTACACAGTGCCAGGTTCATAAGCCATACAGGAAGGGACATAAAGATGAATAAGTAATTAATAACGGTCTCACAGACCGGCAGTAGTAGTTAACCCATTTGCATCAAAGCGCGGAATATTCCGAGAGCCATGACTTTCGTTTATCACCGAGCGCGGAATAATCATTACCAGTCCCTGAATATTCTTCATCTGCCACAGTTCACATTTCGTGAGCATCTCACCTAGATCAGTTCATTATATTCTTGACAAGTTTTACTTTTGTTGTGAAAATCTTCACGAGCAATTCGGTAGTGATTTACTGCATATACAACCGATCCCGCGTAGTGATACGGGCCTGTCGTCAGTTGAACGTCACTGATGCCTGAGCAAGGCACCTTAAGTAGAGACATGATGCAAATGGGTTAAATACCCATATTACTGTGTACGACGATAATACGTAGGCACTTTGTTGCACCACAACGATCGAGCAAACAACAGACTCCCGAGGATCCAGGCGAACCCAAATCTCAAGATCGAAATGAAACCGACCCAGAGGATCAAACGGTCCCGTCGATCATCGATTTCAACGGAGACAAGCGTAGGAGGCATAAGAATCACCTCTCTCGCGGGCTACCCATGGAAGTCTCTGGACAAAATTTCACGTGCACCGGGCGACAGGGTGAGGGAAAGTGAAAAGTAAGCAGGTTGGGCAACCCGCAGGCTGACTTGCTCTGGCCCGACTCGACCGACTACTACGGTGGCGCAACAATTTGGTATTCCGATACGCCAATGCAGTACCGTGCGACCACCACCACCACCATCACCATCGCCTGGTGTGCTCTACCACGAGACCAGCTGCATACCTGCGAAGCCTCACCTATGCGCGTGTATGCTCGCCTACCTCTCCGCTTTATCTCGCAAGACCCATTGATTTCCCGTGCACCGGCGCAAATCGCTCAAAGGACAGCAGCACCGCTGTCGCGCTGTCCTTTCCCGGGCAACGGCAAACTCGCGGAGATGATATACCCCTGTCGCAGGGAAATGATAAAAATAGGGATTTTTATCAGATCCTTGAGGTATACGATCAATTTACGGAAGATGTTAAAATAACAACTCTGCAGGGTGATTTTCTTGAAGAAAGTAAGTGATCAAATTCCTTAACTGTTTTGGTGAAAAGATGGAATAATATTGTTTAGATGTTAAAAGTATTTATTCAGTAAACTAGGCATTATTAAATGTAGAATAGTTAATACAATAATAGCCATTGAAACACAAATTATTTATTCGAAACTGATTAACAAAAGATTTAGGTTCGGGTTAGGTTAGGGTTTTAGTATCAAATCACTTACTTTCTTCAGGGAAATCACCCCACAGTGTTGTTATTTTAACATCTTCCGTGAATCGATCGCATACCTTAGGGATTTGATCAAATCCCTATTTTAATCATCTCCCTACAACATGCCCGCCGTGTACGAGGATCTCGAGGATGTGCCGCAACCGCCGTTCGCCATTTCGAACGTCGTTTCCCTCTTTCTGCGAGCGGTCACCAGGCGAAGGTTGCGCGCGGACTTTCGAGACGAAACGCGGAGAGGAACGCAGGCAGATGTCCGCGAGCAAGCAAATTACGAATAAAAATATTCGCACGGCGATTTTGGTTAGGAACACTAAAAATGGTGGGACCTATTACAGATTTGGTTGTGCGTGCAGAAAGTGGCTGCGAAAAGCGTGTTTGCAGATGCGTATTCTCGATGCACGCTTCACCTTATGTTAAGAAATAGGTATGCATCAAAAAGAATTTGAAATTGCAAAACTGAGAAGGAAATAGCTTTGGGTACATTTGTATCGCTCCATCGATAAAAGTCAACAAAAATTGTTAGAGATAATAGCAATTGCTTTTGCAAATTTTGCCTCTCAAGTTCGAAACCCGTCAATCACCTTATGTTAAGGAATAGGTATGCATCAAAAAGAATTTGAAATTGCAAAACTGAGAAGGAAATAGCTTTGGGTATATTTGTATCGCTCCATCGATAAAAGTCAACAAAAATTGTTAGAATTAATAGCAATTGCTTCTGTAAATTTTGCCTCTCAAGTTCGAAACCCGTCATTCACCTTATGTTAAGGAATAGGTATGCATCAAAAAGAATTTGAAATTGCAAAACTGAGAAGGAAATAGCTTTGGGTATATTTGTATCGCTCCATCGATAAAAGTCAACAAAAATTGCTAGAATTAATAGCAATTGCTTTTGCGAATTTTGCCTCTCAAGTT
>JAOPTO010002163.1:0-54991 GCA_033822845.1 Tetrapedia diversipes
TATACAGTAGCGGACAAAAGTTTAAGAACAAAGGGTCGAAGAAAATAAATTAATTAATTAACAAGACATACCAGTATAAATAAAATCTGTATTCTATGCTAATCAGTAAATAGTGTTCTACAATAATGACAATAAAAATGGATTAGCAGTACATATACCAGAGGTTTTAAGAAACACTTTGAATTTAGAAGAGGAGTTAGAACGGTGATATGACGGAAAAATATCGTCGTCCCGTAGAAATCGAGTAGAAATATACATTTACTGCATTATACTGTTAAAAACCAATATGTAATGTCTAAAGAATAATATATGCACGTTCAGAATTTTTAAGCATAAAACAAAACTTCATTGTTTATCATTTAACAGAAACAGTAACATAAATAAAGTATCATGCGAAATAATAATAAAAACATATATTGAGGGTTTTAAGTGTGGACAAGAGTATTAGCACAAACGATCGATAGTATCTAGGAATTGAAAATTAGTACTTGGTTGGCCGTCCCTTCATAACAAATTCCTTCAACCGTTTTAGCATTGCAGACACCAATCTTTGTGTAAAATGTGGCACTATACTGTTCCATTCTTGCAAAATAACAGTTTTTAGTTGGTTTTTAGTTTTGGAGTTACCCCTTCAATTTTTTCCTACAATTATCTTTGTTTCAACAACAGAGTCTATCCATTTTTTATTCTAAGTTTAACTTAACGTAATTTTGTCCTTTTTCTGTTTTTCCTATATCTCCTCTCTTTGTAACTGTTCTCCGATTTTTCTTTTACCCTTCTCTCAATCACACCTCACCTCATGCATATCCTCTAACCAAGTCCTTCAAATATATAATATTTATCAACTATTTTGGCTGGTAGTGTACGCTGAAATAGTTAAAACTGGAACAGCCTGGATACCTACAGCACAGCCATACAGTAAGCGACAAAATGATAGCACAACATATGATTTTTAGCATTTATTGAATCTAACGTAATGCATACAAGTTTGCATATGCAATTTTGTATGCAGTATCTTTTTCTTAATAATACAGACAACGATTAACCACGGGTTATATTTTTTCAGGAAAATTTAACCTTTTTCTGAAAACTAGGTGCGACAAAATGATAGCACGGGTAAGAAAAAGGAGATCAACGAAACTTCATTATTTGAGATGGCAAAGATTTCTTATACATTTTCACGCGTTGAATTCAAATCTTATCCCAAAAGTAGTCTGCCGCATTTAGTTTAGGACATAAATGGATAGAAAGTACGAACTTTCCCTATATTTACGTTGATATTCCATACATAATAACATTTGTCCAATATTTTTTGTAAACAGCGCCGTATAGTACAAACCTTCCCCTAGAAAGTCAAATTTCCCTCGATTTTCCCTATAATTACACGTCGATATTCCACAGATAGTAACATTTGTCTAATATTTTTGTAAATAGCACCGTATAGTACTAACCTTCCCCTATAAAGTAAAATTTGACTTTTAATTGTACGATGTTTTTTTTGCCAAGATATACTGCTTTAAAGTTACTCGAGAAACACTGCAAATTATAGACTGTGCTATCATTTTGTCGCACACTGTAGTGTGCGAATACTTTTTGGAGCCACTTGTATATTAGCCGGTGTAAGTACGCAGCGGAGAGGCAGGCCGAGGTGTATCGAGGTCGACCGGTTTTCCAACAGCCGTCAGCCGTTAAAGGGACATTGCGACACAACACGCGCGAGCCACGGTTCTCTGTCTATTTTTCATCCTATTTTTCATTTCTCTCGTTGCCCATTTTTCTTTTCTCCCGGTTTTTCTTCCTATATTTCGCTCTTCTCATTTTTTCTTTCTCTCTATTTTACATCCCTTCTCAATTTTTCTCTTCCTGTGGCTTATTCACTTTATTTTTTCTATCTCTCTGTTTCTCATTCTTTCTCCCTCGATCTGTTTTAGTCTTTCTTTCCTTGTTCACTCTATTCTCACTTTCTCTCCTCTCTGTTTTACCGTTTCTCCATTTATTCACTCACTATCCCCCTCTTGTATTTTACTCTTTATTCACTACCCCTCTCCCCAAATCTCTCTAATATCCTTTTCTTTCTCTGCGTATTTCCCCTTTATTCACTGTTTTTCCCTCTATTTTGCTATTTCTCTCCTTCTTCACTTTTTATTTTTTCTTTCCCTCTGTTTTTCACCCCCCCTCCGTTTCCCTCTTTTCCTGCTTATTTATTCTATTTTTTCTATTTCTCTGTCTCTCATTCTCCACTTCTCCCTCGCCCTTTGTCTTCTTCACTTTCTATTTTACTCTCTTTCCTTATTTACATTATACTCCCTGCTTCCCTCCCTCTCGATTTTACTCTTTCCCCCTTTATTTACTCTATTCCCTTCCCTCCTATTTTACTTTTTCTATCCTTATTTACTTTTTATTCGCTACCTCTCTCCCCATCTCTCTCTATTTTTCATTTCCTCTTATTCACTCTTTGTTCTCTCTTTTTCTCTCTATTTTACTCTTTCTTTCCTTATTTACTGTATCCTCCTATCTTCTCTCTCTTTCTTTTGTTTACTCTTTTCTATTCTCTCTCTCTCTCTTTCTCTATTTTACTCTTTTTCCCTTTCTCTTCTTCTTCCCCTCGCTTTCTATTTTACTCATTCTTTTCTGATTCAATTTTTATTTTCTCCTTTCTTTTTATTCACTCTATTCCCTCTCTATCTCTATCCCTATTTTACTATTTCCTTCCTTATTCACTCTTCATTTTTTCCTTTTTTTTTTACACATTTTGCACTGTAACCATTTTTGTACAAATTCAGTGTCGTTACTCGCTCCATTTTACCCATTGAAACGCGCAAAATAAAATAAAACGCTAATAGAATTTCTGGGGTTACGTATGTAGAATCATGGACAAATATTTGCCGACAAAACGCGGCAATTTTAAATTGTCAGTCACTTTGAACCTGTATTTCTGTATTTCCTTCTATTTTAGGCTGCCTAAAATTGTAATAATATAAACCTAACCTGAACCTTTTTTTTTACGTGGAGGAAATCTTCGAAAAATACCCGGTCACGGGGGGGGGGGTGTGACGAGGTTATGCAGGATTTTTACCTACTAAAACCGCCACGGTGGCCTACTGCAGCGAAATGGGGGAGCACCGAGAACTCTGAAAGAACACTTCCAGTACTCCCCCCCAACCTAATCTGAACCGACCCTGTACTACACATACGACGATCACAAATTGTGTTATCTTCTATCTCGTCTCTTTGAACAGAGTAAAAGCGGTACATTTATCAATTTCCTCAGTGGCTGTCGTCGTTTTTCAATGAACAAGTCGTGTAATTATCGAGCAGACTAATTACCCGGGCTATTTCTTGCGATAACTTCATCCGCCGAGATCCGATCGGACCCAATTGCGATTCCGTGAACGTGTTACCGTGTGTACTTCAAGGTATTCTCGTGAAAAAGGGGCGGGGGGAGGTGGAGGGGAGAAAAAGGAGGGCGGGAAAAATTGAAAGTAAAAAATCGCCGGTCTTGGTGGCTAAACATAGCGACCGCGGCGGAAGGCTTAGGAAAAATGGACGACATGTTTTCGAATGCTCACTTTCGTTGCGTATACCACTTGTTTGTGAGTAATTAGGACACCTACTGTGCTTATACAAAACGTAATACAGTATTGATGCTATAGATGATCGAAAGCTAGCTCACGTTAAATGTTCAAGTTACAATATGATACAAGATTGTCGCTATAAATTATTGAAAGTTAGCTCGCGTTAAATGTTCAAGTTATGGAGTGATACAGTATTGCCACTATAAATGATCGAACGCTAAATCGCATTAACATTTTGACTGCCACGTTGGTCATATATGACCAGTGACGGTTTCTTCTGTGACGCCACGATGGTCGCTGACCGAAGGGTTTCAACTACTTACAATTGTAAGGGTTGAATAAAAATTGACGGTTAGTGCATTTTGAACATTACCGATAATTAGACGATACTCTAAAGTAAACAGTGCACTATTTTAACAATTAACAATTTTTATTAGAACATCGAAAATAAAAGATTAATTTCCATGGACATTGCATCTAACGGTGTACTCCCGTGGCGTCTTGTGCGAAACATGTGATTTCGGGATGGCAGTCAAAGGGTTAAATGTTCAAGTTACAGCCTGAAACAGTACTGCCGCTATAAATGATTGAAAGCTACCTTGCGTTAAGTGTTCAAGGTATAATATGATACAATAGTGACGCTATAAATGATTGAAAGCTACCTTGCGTTAAATGTTCAAGTTATAATATGATACAAGATTGCCGCTATAAATTATTGAAAGTTAGCTCGCGTTAAATGTTCAAGTTATGGTGTGATACAGTATTGCCACTATAAATGATCGAAATGTACCTCGCGTTATGGTGGATACTAATTGTTTGGGCGTATTGATACCCAACGCAACTTGTATCTTCTAATGGCTGGGTTAAATAATTGACAACACTTTTTTTCTCTACTTATTAAATTTAATTGATACTAGTGCTGCGATCAAGGGTCTGCGGGCGAGTGACCTGGTCGGATGCTTACAAGGATCTGTCCGCGTGCGGTAAAAATGCTTATATATATATCTCGTGTAATCGGATGTTGGTAGATATCTCGCGTACTCGGATGTTGGGAGATATCTTGCGTGATCGAATGTGGCTGAATGTTTATTGGTATCTTGCGTGATCGAATGTGGCGGAATGTTTATAGATATTTTGGGTGACTGAATGTTTATAGATATCTGGTGTGGTCAAATGTTTATGTGATTTGTCGCGCGGTCGAATATTTGTGTGATTGAATGTTTAGAGACATCTCAAATGATCTGAGATATCTCGCTGCTATCCTTAGCTTACATCACTATCGAATGTTTGGAGATATCTCGCTGATACCTCCAGCTTATAATACCACCATTGTCCTTATTCTTATTAACTAAGGACCGAACACGTTAAATGTTCAAGTTACAATATGATACAAGATTGTCGCTATAAATTATTGAAAGTTAGCTCGCGTTAAATGTTCAAGTTATGGAGTGATACAGTATTGCCACTATAAATGATCGAAATGTACCTCGCGTTAAATGTTCAAGTTATAGTCAGAAACAGTATTGCCGCTATAAATGATTGAAAGCTAGCTCCCGTTAAATGTTCAAGTTATAATATGATACAATAGTGACGCTATAAATGATTGAAAGCTACCTTGCGTTAGATGTTCAAGTTACGGAGTGATACAGTATTGCCACTATAAATGATCGAAATGTACCTCGCGTTAAATGTTCAAGTTATAGCCTGAAACAGTATTGCCGCTATAAATGATTGAAAGCTAGCTCACGTTAAGTGTCCAAGGTATAATATGATACAATATTGCCGCTATAAATGATTGAAAGCTACCTCGCGTTAAATGTTCAAGTTATAGTCAGAAACAGTATTGCCGCTACAAATAATTGAAAACCAACTCACGTTAAATGTTTAAGCCATAGAGTGATACAGTATTGACGCTATAAATGATCACGTTAAGTGTTCAAGTTTTATCTTGAAGCAAGGTAATGTAATATGATCTGGGATCGAATATTCGTGTAAGACAAAACTCTTTCTATTTTACTCCTTTTTGCATACAATTTTTTCAGTATATTAGTGACATCTTTCTGATTAAAATAAGACCCAACACGATATAATTTGGATGATATTTATTTATGTACAATGATGTAAATGGAACAACAAATCACGTATTGGAGTTTACTATACACAATTTAATATTATTCAAATTACATCGTGTTTGGTCTAACGTTAATAAAAAAAATGTCACTAACAGATTGAAAAAAATTTTATGCAAAACAAAGGAAACATAAAAAAGTCATACGAGCTCTACTCTCAATTTCGCTTCGTCTTTCTTTTCTATCTCTTTCTACGTTCAACTGATTGGCAAAACACAAAGAAAACGTGTCCCCTTTCGATAAGTGTTCCTCTAAGGCCCAAAGTAATGAACATTTAAAGTGACAATACTGTAATTAAGACTGAAACTAGCAGAATGGTAAAACCGATAAATTCCTTACTTTTCATAGAAGCTCGGTACATTTATCGTAATATGTTTTCGAAAATTTTCTGTAAAATGTGAAAAATTCGAAGTTTCGTTTCCGGCAGATTTCGTAACTTTTTTTTGAGCAATTCTCAAGCTTATTTCTCCGTTGCAAATAAGTACAATTTAGGCGTGGTAATTAAATTTCAAGCTAATTTGAATTAAATACACATCATTTATACAAATATAACATTTATTACCTATTTAACGAAAAAAAAAAATTCGGTGCTGCATGTTTGCTAATGCTTAAAATTATACAGACCCAATAATTAATTCATTGAAAGTGTCGAGTTAAATTTGATTGGTGTGCGACCACAAGCAAACGAGCAGAATAATACAGGGTACATTTTTCAACCCGATGAATTAACTACCTGTGCATATATTATACACCAGCGAACTAATCAACTGTTAAATAAAAATTTGAGCGCAATTAAAATGTTTCGCGTTCGAACGCGCCGAGGCAATGAACACAGCGAAATAACGAGTGTAATTAATCTTTCGTGAGCTCTATTCTTCTTCTTCATCGCACCAGCACATCTGAGAGGCAGAGAATCGATAAGAGTGGTATGACGATTAATAAATCGCGCAACGTGCTCCACTTTCTGATAACGCATAATGAAGCACACTGTTCGAGCGATCATGAACGGATATAATATCAAACTTCAATTTTGCACAGGTATTTTTACTACGCTCGCACGCTTATTAGCGCAGTTTTAAGAAAAGCTGCGGTCAAATTTTTTCTGTCCCCCATTTGATTTCGTTTCGAACTTTAATTTAAAAAGCAGGTGGTAATAAATAGACACAGGGTGCTCAAAGACACCGAAAATGATTCCAACAAAGAAATTATGAGATCTCAGCAATTTCAATGATACGATAAAAGCTTACAGAGAAATTCATATTATTAAAATTTATTAAATGTTTGGAAAATTCAAAATTTGTAAGCATTTATTAGATTTAAATGTGTTGGTGGTATTATCATGCTGTTTCACTAGAAAACTATTTGATTTTATAGGGAGAGGTAAAAAAAAGAAAATTGAATTGAATATTTTTTTAGCTGTTATTATTGGCAGAGATTTCCATATTTATTTTATTTCTATATTTTCTGTTTAACTATATATTTTAATTATTACTGTTTTATTGTTCACTCATGATGAATAGTTAAGAAACTGAGTTTGCTGTGAAAAGCAGTAATGAAAATATAGTTACTTTTTCTTATAATAACATAAACATAACATATGTATGTGTAGAATTACCAAGAGAGTCCAAATGATCAGTTTGTAATTTTCCACAGAAATGTGGTAAATTTACAGTTACGTGTATACATTCGAAAATTTCCTATGATTTTTACTATAATCACTAAAATTTATTTCCATCATTTCAGGTACTTCTTCATATAATTTTCAATTTAATTTCTTCGTCCCAAATAAGTATACCCAAATCGTCGGTAGTTCTGGCATTAGTAAAAAGGTTGTCCTCGTTCGCGGTGAATAATGAGTAAAAAAGATGAAAAATTCAAATATTCGATTAAGTTTCCGCCACGAAACCAAACAACTTTCATGCGAAACCATTTTTTCGTATTCCCAACAGTTACAAAAATAAAACAGCCCGATCGTGTGTACACTCGAACCGGACGCGCCGTGTGCCTAGCGCGCGCCACGCGGCGGTACGCTAGACAGGGACAACGCGCAATCGGCCAGGCAACGGTGCCAATGATAAAATCCCCGCGCGTCTGACGCAAACCTGCTGCGCGATGCAGTTTCGTTCGGGCGCAATGCCGGCCGCGGATCGGCTGGCTAAACACCGATGACGGATCTCGTTCGTGAAAGTAACGGGGCCCCAGCCGTTTATATTTTTCAATGCAACGCACAGAGGAGCTCTCGCGGCCACCACGCCGCCGGGTTTATGATTTTGCTTAATTAATGGTCGCGCCACCCCACGAACCCCGCCGTGATCCATCCCCACTCCTTCCACGGCGTACCGACCGTGCTTGACTGCCCCCCACCACCTAACCACGGCAGCTTCGCGCTCTACCCCCACCACGCTCACGCAACCGACTTCCCCCACTCCTCGCGCTCTAGCCCGCGTCGAGCGACCAGTAACGGCCCGGTGGCCATTAGCCTGCACGGATTGCGCAATTTCGGGAAATTGCGAAGTAATTCGCGGTTGCGGCCACTATCGCTCCGGAGGAACGGAGAAAGAGATAGCTAGGCTGGATAGAGTGGGAGGGGAAGGGGATTCTAGGAAAGGACGAACGGCTGGTTGTTCGAAGCAAATTCGACCCCGGTGCCGTGTTGCGTTTCAACTGATCGATTCTGGGAAAAATCGAGAGTCAGACAAAAGGAGAGCAATTGACACGTCGAGGGACGCGTGTGGACCGTAGTTAAGCCTGACGCACACGAATGACGTTTCGATGTATATCTTCGTTACTTTCCTTGGAGAAACAAGGATAAGGGTGAACTTGTCGAGAAATTACTCCATTACTAATTTATAAGATTTTTAAATATGTTGTAAATGACAGTATTTTGAAGAACTTTTCGCTGTTACAAAATTGACGATCACCTTCAGTTTCTGAGACATTAGCAAAAAGTGATTGCTACTACTGCAATGAATTTCTGTTTGTTGATACACATTCACAGCAGCGGAGGTATCATATTATACGTTGAATGTACAGACTGTAAACACACGAATACTATAGAGTTTGTACCAAACGTACAGAAACACATTAATTGACTCGCAACGTGCACAAGTACAGTGCAGAACCAATATGACAACGTTTGCTGGATTTATACGCGAAATTAATTCCAAAGAGAAGTGTATAGGGTTTCTGACTGAAAAAAGATGGTTTTTGGAACACACCTCGGGATGCACCTCCATTAACCCTGTAACTGCGACGCGCTCTCGGACGAATTCATCAATATGGACGGCGCGTTTTTCGCATGTCAGTCGCTGCGACTTATTGTCCACTGACTACTGACCTAAACAGTACCCAGAAATTTGATACCACTTTTAGGGTTTAAAAAATAATAATGGCATATTTAATTGATATGTAACATAAGACAATGAATTCCATGTTGAAATAATCGGTAAAACAGTAATAAAGTAGTTATAGTAAAAAAATACAGAGGGCGTATATTTACGCCTTTCGTATATATTGATGGCGTATATATACGTCTTTAGCAGTCAAAGGGTTAATCGTAATGTTGACGTAGTTATTTTATTTTTTGTTTTTTCTTGTATAAGGTTACTGCAACCTTTTTGATATTTCGTTACAACTTGTACTTTATTATAAAGACATTGAAAACGATTTCGTCTCAATTTATGATGGAGTAATCTTTCAACAAATTCATCATTTGGCAAATATCTCGGAAACTAAAGGTAACCCCCAATTTTGTAAGAGGAAAAAGTTGTTAAAAATATATCGTTCTTACTAACATATTAAACAATTTTTGAAATCTATGAGGAAATAGTCTATCGGAGTGCTACTTTATCTATGAATTAATGAACTACAGTGGAACTATATTTATTCACGTGTATTTGAATTCTAAAAGTTATTATAAAATAACTTTTTCCGTACAATAAAATCTCGTTTACACGAACAAGTTGATGCTCAGATTCAGATATACGAATTCATAGGTGAGCCTTTATTATTCGAATTGAAGACGAGCACAATTATCGTAACCTTCATTACGTGAACAGGTATTTGTTATATGTTTCACGATTTTTGTACTCATTTCGTTGAAACATGAGGAATTCATATTATTGCAAACTCATTCTACCTTTATAACATTATAAACATTTTAACAATCCGTAAACGTTAAAAGAATATTACGAAGCTCAAATTCTTAGGTGAATTTGATGACCTACCTCGTTCAAACTGCATTTAGAAATTCATCCAGCCTCCTAGAAGAAATTCATCGTCCGCCACAGGGGTCACGGAAACGTGTTACGCAATTTCAGTTTTATTCTCATTTTTTAGCACAGAGTTACACACTGAATAACAGTTAAAGTGTCGGAGGTGTGAAAGCATAGAAACACGGAGCGAGCGAGACGTGACCAAGGAGAACAAGTAAAAGTAAAGAAAATTAATCAATTAAGAACGTTAAACTGTCATGGCTACGTACAATAATAACAACAACAACGTAAACGAAAGCGAGCTCCCACACTTTTCCATTTTCCACCGCTACTGTTATCGCGTTCAACAAAGTAAAAAAAAAAATTAAAAATTAAAAAATTAAAATTAAAAGAAACAACTTCTACTTTTTAATTTGGAAGAGAAATTGTTGGTGAAATAAAATAGATACAAGAGTGAAAGAAAAGAAAACGGATAGAAACAGATCGTAACGTGTAATAGCCGCGATCGAATGGCGGGCTATTCAAAAAAGAGGGGGGTGAAAAATAAAAAAAGATGGCTACAATACCGATGCTATTCTGAGTACTGAGTTCCCAGTCTTTCATGAGGATTTCTCGGGCAGGTCAGGATGACGGCGACGTGGGTGCACCTATAATGCAGACAGTGAGATCGTACATGTAGAATTACTGTTTAACAATTATCGGGGAGGTCATGCGATCGTTGAGTATTCGCTAACTGTGTTGCGCCGTGGTCGTCAAACGTTTCGTTAAGCGTGATTATATTGTATGTATGTCAAAGTACCTTCTCGCATCGCAGTTATTTCGTTCGTGGCAGATATTTGTTCGGAAAATTTTTTATACAGGGTGACAAATAAAAGACAGAACTGGGTTTCAAAAAAAAATATTAACTTTTCTGTAGCCGTTCTTTTTTTTTCTTCTCATTGTCAGTTAATTCGCATAGCAAAATTAGGTATCCTACTGCGAGTTCAAGTAGTATTAATACTGTAAATTGTAAAATGACACTAGGTCGCGTTTAATGCGAACGAAAATTCGATTAATGCGAGAAGAATGCGAGAGTGATAGAAAGAATATAGTCTATACTGCTAAAAATATTTTAAAAAACAATAAATATGTATTTGTCTCCGTAATTTAATAAACGTAGTAAAGTGTATACATAAAAGCTTTTAGCATACAGTAGTGGACAAAAGTTTAAGACGACAGGGCAATGTAAAGTATAATTTCATTGTTCGCAAATATTGTTTATTCATTCATTTTTATTGTCATTATGGTAGAACACTATTTATTGATTAACAGAGAACACAAATTTTATTTACACTATAATTTATTATTAACTAATTTATTTATTTTCTTTGATCCTTTGGTCTTAAACTTTTGTCTACTACTGTCTATTGAGAGTTAGAGAGTAAAGATCATAGAATAAAAAATATTGCGAGTTATTTTCTTTAATAAATTAAGAATTTCTTTCTAAAAATCAACATTTATTTCATAAGAGGTCAAATGACATGGGTACAGTAACGAACAAAAGTTTAAGACGACAAGACAATGTAAAACATATTTTTATCGTTCGCAAATATTGTTTATTTATTCATTTTTATTGTCATTATGGTAGAACACTATTTATTGATTAGCATAAAATACAAATTTTATTTACACTGTAATTTATTATTAATATATTTATTTTCTTTGATCCTTTGGTCTTAAACTTTTGTCCGCTACTGTATGCGTCAATACTGCATTTCAAGTATTTGATTAATGCAAATTCGACTAATGTGATCAATTCTTAGAATTTATTATTCACATTAATCGAGACCCACCTGAATTTATTATATTTGCCTTTCAATGAAATTGATAGGATAAAACGTGCTATTTTGTAATTGGTGTGAGTGTAAAGCGTATGGAAAACAAACGAATAAAAACATTTTATTAACATTCTGACGAGACAGGTATCGTGTTACGTTATAGAATGTATAATGGGCATAACGAGGAAGTCGCAGAATAGATAAAGCATAATGAAGAAAAACTGAATGCTTAAACATTAGTTGTACAACCTAACCATTATTATGTAACTGTACATACATATAATTATCGCTGCCTTCGTGCTCGTTCGGAATAAATTAAGGGAACCGTGCACAGCGCTCGCAAAACTAATGAATTTTTTATGAAACAACTGAAATGTCCATACGCAAACTTTTACCAAAGCGTGTAAAAAAAATCTCCTAACAAATTTGACCTTTCTTACGTCATACCTCAATATACAACTTTTTTTTATTAACATTTTGCATTACCTTGTTTTATAAATTATTATTACTCTCTATTTCTGTATTATTCCGAATTCTCTATTTATTTTTACCATTTCATTGTGAAAGAAAAACTATGTTCTTATTGAAAATTAACGGTCAATATAAAATAATATATTATTATGTTTATAACGATTTGATTGCATATGGAATAATTTTAAATTTTAATTTTAGTTTCAAATTTTAATTACGTTGAACATATTAAGGTGATTAACCCTTTCGCTTCGGCTGACCAGTCCGTCGAAGTACCGTCTGTACTGAACGGAAGCACGTGTCAGAAATATGCACAGTGCGCGTTTTTCTGTCTTAAATAACAATTGCGTTGGATAAAAAAATCATTGCTCTAATGTAACAAGTATAGTTACATTTTTAATATGAAAAGGCTTACAAAATTATTAAAATACAAAATATATTTAGATACCGCCTATAAGCGGTGATCGAAGCGAAAGGGTTAAACATTAGGTTGAGCTTATATTCTTTTGTGAGGAATATCATAGAACTATCTATGGGCATCATAATTGTCTTAGCACTTTACCGATCAGAAGCCTATTAATCGGCTTTTACACGCTCAGTTTGTAAATTTTATAATGTCCCCTTAGACGAAGGCGACTGTTTTGAGTGATATCGTATATATGCTCTAAGGAAATATTGAACTATGTATTAATTATGCGAAGAAAATCATGGTGATGTCTCCGCGCCAAAATAAGCCGATCGAGAGTGCGTGTGCGATAAATTGAGTTACCAGCGGTCGGTAATGTGTTAATCGGATATTCACAAATGTAAATAATTTCAGTGATTCGTTAGATTTCTTCCCGCCCTTTAGTTAATCTCTGTGGTTAAGGGGCCATTCTACTGTGACGGATTGAAAAAATTGAATTTTTTTTTGCGTTTTCTTAGACTTTAACATGTTAAAAACTTGTTCCCATAGGGATTTAACAGAATTCGAAAAATTAACGATGTTATGTGCCTTCACACGAAGCACCGTTCTGCCGCGCGCAGCTATCTGAGCGGTCGGCTCATCCCGGCAAGCCCGAAATTCTATTATAGATTTGAATCCTTACGATAATATGATAGTGAAGAAGCTTGAATGTGTTCTACACGTGAAAAAAAGGTTTGGAAGTTGATTGAGAAGTGTGAAGAAAAAGAATAAAGGTATAGGAGGAAAAGGATCCGGGAAGCTAGCCGATATCAACAAT
Organism: Tetrapedia diversipes; assembly: GCA_033822845.1. Classification (NCBI taxonomy): domain Eukaryota; kingdom Metazoa; phylum Arthropoda; class Insecta; order Hymenoptera; family Apidae; genus Tetrapedia; species Tetrapedia diversipes. The sequence goes on from JAOPTO010002163.1 coordinate 13,430, forward strand.
TTGACCACATATTGTGGATTAGCCATTTTATGAAACACCGATTCGGTTGAAAATATGAAGAACTCTGTATGGGAATCGTAATTGGCCCAATAACCAAAACTTTCGTTGATAATCGCGATAACATCCGCAAAAGGCACGTAGCGATAAAAAGCCAATAGACGTCGAAAGAGGCTCGGACAGCTCGTAGAACTGCAGCATCAACACTATAGGAATTCTAGGAAGAGAAGGAAGGTGTACTGTATGGCCCTGGGATAGCTAATTAGCTTATAAGTATGATCAAAACTTTCTATATACACCTAAACAGTACTTGAAACTTTAAACGCGTTTTTCTCAAAACCACATTTTTGGAAATGGCTGCCACGATAGCTCCGTAACGGATTGACCGATTCACTTCCCGCTTGGCAGATGTGTTTATTAGATGTGTCATTCTCGTCCCTACCAGAATTGCTTCGATTGGAATTTTTTTCGAATTTCGGGAATGTAAAACATTCCGATCTTTTTACCAAAATTTGGAAATTTTTCATTAGACCACCGCCATTTTTTTTCTGTTCAGTATTTTCAAACCATTCTGGTACCGACGATAGCCACGCTCATACAGATTAAGAATCTTGTTTATTTTCTGTTTTCAAATCACTACAACAGCTGGAATCATGGCAGCCATAGAAGGCTGTTTGTTTTACAACGTCATAAAAAACGTTCTGCAATTTTACACACATATGCTCTGCTGGCTCGCAAAAATTTTTAAATAAACTTAAGGTTATAGTAAACAAATATCCTAAGTCGCAAAATGATATGTTGTATAGTTTACCCACAAAAAATTCCCAAAAATCGTCTTGATTTCGGGCCGTCACAGTAGAATGGCCCCTTAATCTCAGTACGTGTTCAGGCACGTATAAATAAATTTGCGTAACGTGAAAATAATAATAATAAAGTGTTCGTGGCGAACGCGAAGGACCGGATGTCCTGACTTTCACGCGGGGCCATAGTGAAATCGGTTAGTTCGCGATCCAATCGTAAGCGACTCGCGGTCACGCTCGCGAGCATCTTCTGAAAGCGTGGAGAGACAAAGGAGCGAGCAAACGAGCTTACGTGCAATTGCACGGCAATATAGCACACGCCTTTTTCCATATCGAGATCGAAATTACGTAACACGACCGCGGTGCTCCGCTTCCGTCGCACAGTTATTGCAAAATCCCTAAAACGTGGCAAAAATTCGTTTCCTACTGAAACATCGTACGAAAATATTTATAGGATAATATTGAAATGGATTGCAATCGTAGATTACGATGCAACTTCAAAAAAGAAAATAACCCCAAAGACAACTATAATATACGCTATTTAAGACTAATGTTTTCCCCCATTTTTTGCTACTTTCGTTTTTAGTTGCTAAATTGTTTAAGTTTTATCGTATGGATATTATTAAACACGATAAATGTATTACTTTAAACTCGTAAAATAAACAAAAGATACAAATTTGGAAAATGGGTTCCCTTTATGACGTAGGCACACACTAAGGAAGAATTTTTTGATATCTCACCCCTAAGGGGGTTAAATTGGGGGTTGAAAGGTTGCTTGAAAATCTACCAATTTTGAAGCAGGGCACTATGAAAAGTGGTGTATAGCTTTTTGATTAGAAATACGTGTTTTAACGTTTTTGGAAAATCAACCCCCAAGGAGGAAAAATAAGGGATGAAAGGTCGTTTGAAAATCTGCTGATTTTGAAACAAGCACAATGAAAACTGGTATTTAGCGTTTTGGTTAGAAATGAAGAAATATGTGTTTAACATTTTTAGAAATGCAACCCCCAAGGGAGTAAAATAAGGGATGAAAGAATGTTTGAAAATCTGCTGATTTTGAAGCAGGGCACTATGAAAACTGCTATCTAGCCTTTGGATTATAAATGAAGAAATACACTTTTCAACGTTTTTGGAAAATCAACCCCCAAGGAGGTAAAATAAGGGATGCAAGGTTGTTTGAAAATCTGCTAATTTTGAAGCAGGGCACTATGAAAACTGGTATCTAGCCTTTGGGTTATAAATGAAGAAATACACTTTTCAACGTTTTTAGAAAATCAACCCCCAAGAGAGTAAAATAAGGGATGAAAGGATATTTGAAAATCTGCTGATTTTGAAGCAGTGCACTATGAAAACTGGTATTTAGCGTTTTGGTTAGAAATGAAGAAATACGTGTTTTAAGGTTTTTGGAAAATCAACCCCCAAGGCGGAAAAATAAGGGATGAAAGGTTGTTTGAAAATCTGCTGATTTTAAAGCAAGCACTATAAAAAAACGCGGGCAACAGCTAGTAGGCAATATTTGCAAACGATAAAACTATGTTTTACATAATCTACTCATCTTAAACTTTTGTCCGCTACTGTATGATTTACGTATCCTCAAAGTTTCACAGTTTTTCTGAAATTCCGGATTGAGAACCTTTTTTGGTTAGTCGTACAAGGTTAAAAAAAGAAAAAAAACAAAACAAAAAAGAACAAAATATTTTCTCATATATTACTGAGGAAGTTTAACAATCACAGCAAAGATTTACGTCAGAAGAATAATTATTTTGTGAAAGTTGAAAAATATTTTTAACACGTCCGAATGCAAAAGTCGAAATATCACGAAACGAAGAATATAGGATGCAGTACACTTTCGCAATCGACGGCACACATTTATAAAACATCGTATATTTTCTCTGAAGTCACGTACCAAATTCGCTAAACGGATCATTAATCTAGTCTCGCGATGTAACAACTCGATCCATTATTAGCGTTTTCAGGACTGATTCTCTGGATTGCGAAAACAGATTTGCCCTAATTCACCAAGTCCACGTACAGTAGCGGACAAAAGTTTAAGACGACAGGACAATGTAAAACGTAACTTTATGGTTTCCAAATATTGTTTATCTATTCATTTTTATTGTCATTATGGTAGTACACTATTTATTGATTAGCATAGAATACAAATTTTATTTATACCAGTATTATTAATTAATCAATTTATTTTCTTTAAGCCTTTCGCCTTAAACTTTTGTCTACTACTGTATCTTGAGAGTTACGGAGTAAAGACCATAGAACAAAATATATTGCGAATTATTTTCTTTTATAAATTAAGAATTTCTTTCTAAAAATCAACATTTATTTCATAAGAGGTCAAAAGACATGGATACAGTAACGAACAAAAGTTTAAGATGACAAAACAATGTAAAACATAATTTTATCGTTCGGAAATATTGTTTATTTATTCATTTTTATTGTCATTATGGTAGAACACTATTTATTGATTAACATAGAATACAAATTTTATTTATACTGTTATTTCTTAGTAATTAATTAATTTAGAGTAGCCGTCAAAAGTTCAAGACGACAGGACAATGTGAAACGTAATTTTATCGTTCTATTTTTATTTATTCATTTTTATTGTCATTATGGTAGAACACTATTTATTGATTGCCATAGGATACAAATTTTATTTATAGTGCTATTTCTTATTAATTAATTAATTTAGAGTAGCCGTCAAAAGTTCAAGACGACAGGACAATGTGAAATGTAATTTTATGGTTCTCAAATATTGTTTATTTATTTATTTTTATTGTCATTATGATAGAACACTATTTATTGATTTTATGATAGAATACTAATTTTATTTATACTGTTATTTGTTATTAATTAATTATTTTATTTTCCTTGGCCCTTTTCTTTTAAACTTTTGTCCGGTACTGTACTACCAGCTGAGAGTTTGGGACCATTTCGTGATTTCTATCCATATGAAAATCCTCGATAATTATTTTATCGCTAACAAATTAATATTATAGTAATTAACAGTTGAATGATGAAACTTCAATTTTCGAAGGATGTATAGTCCTTATTTAGAAATATAAGAAGAAACTATAATAACAGTAATAATAACGATAACAAAATTTTTTTATTTAAAATATCTGCACAATTAATTCTAATATCCGATATGTGATCAGACATATTTTGTAAGAGCAGTCGATTTATCACATTTTAACAGTTATATTCAATGAATGCTATAGCATCCACGACGATGTTTGAATCGAGGTTGTATAAAATTAAAATGAATAATAATCGGTTTTTAAATTTGCATACTATAGCATCCACGTCATTCTGCGTCACAATGAAAATGAATGCTATAGCATTCACGTCCGCGAACGTGTTAACCCCTTGCACTATTCGGAACCTCGGAAAAAGTCAGGCCAAACACGGCTGCCTCAATCGTCGCGGTGAAGGACGAGCGGTGGAGCACGCGTGCCGAAACTTGAGACCCATCTTATCCACGCGATGGAACTCTTGTGAAATTCAAATGAATTTGAATCAAAAACTTTTATATACACTTTAATTATCACATAAGATTAAAACAAATTCTGAATAAGCAATAATAATATAATTAATTAATAACGAAATAAAAATATGTAAAAGCAAATCCGCGGTAGTAGTATTTGAACTCAAATAAGTTTTCTGATTATCTCACTAATATCAAACCTAAAACTGAAAGACACAATATAAATAAACAATTAAATATGAATTTTGCCCGAAATTAAGACCACGAGTCAGACTAGTGATATTCATGTTCGGCCTGAAATGTCGAGTACGAGTCAAGCTCGTGATATTCATGTTTGGTCTGGAACTGAACAACGAGCCCGACTCGTGACATCCATGTTTGGCCTAAAATTTTCATCACGAGTCAGACTCGTCAAAATAGTGCAAGGAGTTAATGGTGTGAAAGTAAAAGAATCAACCTTCGAAATGAGCTCAAAAATGATTACTATGCGACTTCTTTTCACGAAGTGGCAATAATTCGAATGTTGACGACGTTCAGGCCTACTGTACGAATACGAGTGGGAGTCACTGTGGTTCAATTTGGAATACTTTTCGTAGTCATCTCTGTGGTTGTCTCTGAGCGACGAAGAGATCTTCGAGCTCGTAAATTCGAACGACAACAAGATGGCGACCGGGGCGAGCTACGCGATTTAAAAATAGACGCACGGCGTCTTTCGTATTTTCAAAAGTTTCCCTTCGGCCTGTGAAAGCCGCCGTGTCTTCAGCCGTTTCAAAAAGCTTCATTAAAGCTACACCGACCAAAGGAAGGATTCGTAAAAATATCTTTGAATGAAGGCTTTCTAATTAGGTGCTGGCGTTTTATTTTTGGAAACGTGGAACTTTTAACGTAATACGAGGATGATATTGTTTAAAAACTTGTTAAAAATCAAAAGTACAGAAAACCTACAAAAATAACAATATTTAAAAATTGTTTTTAGTTGCTGTTAACCAGTTAAGTGTGGCGATCTTTTTATAAAGCACTCCCCAGTGTGTGTCCCGATAATCAGGCGATGACGGATATAGTTATAAATCCAACTCAAATTATTTATAATTCTCATCTTTTTTTTTATTTCGTGTTGACCTTTAAACATTTTAAATATATTAAACTTTACGAATATAATTTAGTTTTCGCCAAAGTTACAATTTAAATATATATATATAGAGAGAGAGCACAATAAGAGACAGAGGGGGGAGAGAGAATAAAAGAGTGAGAGAGGGGGGGAGAGAGAGAATAAAAGAATGAGAGAGAGGGAGAAAGAATAAAAGAGTGAGAGAAGGGGGGAGAGAATAAAAAGAGTGAGAGGGGGGGAGAGGCAGAAGAAGAGAGTCGAGAGATGAGAGGGGAGAGGGTGAGAGAAGAGAGGAGAGGAATAAGAGGGTGGGATGGAGGAAAGGAGTATAAGAGTGAGAGAGGGGGGAGAAAGAAAGAATAACAGTAGGAGGGGCAGAGAGATAAAAGAGTGAGATAGAGGGGGGAGGGGATAGGAGGATAGGAGGAAGGAGGAGAAAGAATAAGAGTGGGAGGGGGCAGAGAGAATCTAAAAGAGTGAGAGAGGGGAAGGCTATAGAGAGAGAATAAAAGAGTAAAAGAGGGGGGAGGAGGGAGAGACAAGGAGGGAGGGGGTGAGAGAGAATGAAGGAGAGAGAGAGAATGAAGGAGAGAGAGGGATGGAGAGAGAATAAGAGAGAGGGGGATGGAGAGAGAATAAGAGAGAGGGGGATGGAGAGAGAATAAGAGCGAGAGGGAGAGAGAGATAGAGAATAAGAGAATGTGTCCTAGAACGTATTTCAGTGTATTTAATATTTTCATTATACTTCACTGTGTTTGTAATTGTTAATAGTTACATAAATAAATTGTTCCTACGCATTTACTCATAGTAATCACCCAATTTCGACTCCAACCAAGCTCTCAATTCTGCATCGATATTGAACGAAACTTCGTGCATAGCGTTTGAAAGAGATCGAAACAGGTGGAAATGTTCTTTCTTTAAAAAAAAAAAACGGCAGAAATTCACTTGCCAACCTAACAAATTAATTCACACGATTTTCAACGATTTCGATGACGCACAAGCAAATGAAACATCATGTTTTATGAAAAATTCCCAGCAAATCCGTGTGCCCGTCCGCAAATATTTTTATTCCACTTTGATGCTTGAAATCGAGCTTAAATATCCATTTCGACGATATGAATGTTGCAAAATTATTCCCCGCGATAAAAAATAAAAGCTCGGCGCTCTGCCGGGCTCGAAAATTCAAGCAAATCGAATTTACATGCGCGGCGATCTGCTGAAAAAGATTATTGGTAAATTTCGTAAACCGGCGAATGAAAAAGCGGAAACGGTCGTTTCAGCAGATTATAAACGACGTGTTAAGCGAATCCGTGATCTGACCGCTTTTCACCGACCGTTTCGCTCGCGCCATCGTATTTCGAACACATTTTTTTTTTTTTTTGTATCCCGCTGAACGTGATACTTTCAGGTTAAAAAATTTGTTTTTCATCGGAACCCGGAAAATTCTGCAAAAAACATTCCAGACGTGCGTTAAACGCGCGCGCGCGCGCGTGGATACGTGCACGAAAAAAAAAGCGAAAATTTTAATTATTCGTCGAGAAACGGGTCTCCCATTGATATTCGTTCGCGATTATAAAACTTGTTACGAGTCGTTAAAATTCGCCTAAAAATAAACTCCGTTCATTCGAGGCTGTCATCGTTTCCGGACGCACACAGTGATTCAGTCTTTCGTGAGTTCTGAACAGCAGAAAGTTCAGTTAGGTGGGTGTGTGTATTAGCTGTTAGTTTAGAGACTAGAAGTGTTAAACGGGACACCCTATATATGGTATAAGAACACAGTTCCTGGAAAATAATTAGTATAGAATTGGGCAAAATTTTGGTAATAATATTAGGTGTGTCAACTGTTAGTTTAGAAATTAGAAGTGTTAAACGAGACACCCTATGTATGGTTTAACAATACAACTCCTGGAAAATTATTAGTACACAACTAGACAAAACTATTATAATAATATTATGTGTGCGGATACGTGCACTATTAGTTTAGAGATTGGAAGTGTTAAATGAGACACCCTATATAAGGTATAAAATCATAGCTGCTGTGAAAATTGAAAATAATTACTATACAATTTAACAAAACTTGGGTAATAATATTAGGTTTGTCAACTGTTAGTTTAGAAACTAGAAATGTTAAATGGGACACCCTATATAAGATATAAAAACATAGTTGCTGTGAAAATAATTAGTATACAACTGGACAAAACTATTATAATAATATTATGTGTGTCAGCTATTAGTTTAGAAACTAGACATGTTAAATGGGACACCCTATATAAGATGTAAAAACATAGCTGCTGTGAAAATAATTAGTACAGAACTAGACAAAACTATTGTAATAATGTTATGCGTGTCAACTGTTAGTTTAGAGACTAGAAATGTTAAACGAAACACCCTATATATGGTATAACAATACAACTCGTGGAAAATAATTAGTTCACAACTGGACAAAACTATTACAATAATGTTATGCGTGTCAACTGTTAGTTTAGAGACTAGAAATGTTAAATGGGACACCCTGTATATCGTAAAACAACACAGCTCCTTGAAAATAATTAGTACACAATGTGACAAAACTATTATAATAATATTAAGTTTGTCAAGTGTTAGTTTAGAGATTAGAAGTATTAAACGAGACACCCTGTATATCGTAAAACAACACAGCTCCTTGAAAATAATTAGTACACAATGTGACAAAACTATTATAATAATATTAAGTTTGTCAAGTGTTAGTTTAGAAACTAGAAGTGTTAAACGGGACACCCTATATATGGTATAATAATACAACTCCTGGAAAATAATTAGTTCACAACTGGACAAAACTATTATAATAATGTTATGCGTGTCAACTGTTAGTTTAGAGACTAGAAACGTTAAATGGGACACTCTGTATATCGTATAAGAACACAGCTTCCCTCGAACCGTTCAGAAAGAGATAACAAGCCGGTGAAACGTCTTCCGCGAATCTTAGTCGGCTTTGCAGCCGCGCGCGCGGCTTCCTGATGCCTAGGGCATCGTTCTCAATGTCTCGATGACGCCCCGGGCACGGTTCACCCTCGAGATTCCTTTCCGCGTAGAGAAGAGCGTTCCACGGGACCCGGCATTCTTTCGTGGATACTCAGCTTTATACCCGGAAGCCGTTCGTCGTGCATTTTTTTTCCGCCAGCTGGAAAAGGACGAGCCGCCAGGACAAAAGGAAACAGCGTTGCCATACGGTTTCGTCCAGTGCGCGACAAAATGATAGCATAGCCCATGATTTACAGTGTTTCTCGAGTAACTTCAAAGCGGTATATCTCGGCAAAATAAACATCATTCAATTAAAAGTCAAAATTCAGTTTATAGGGGAAGGTTAATACTATATGGTGATATTTACAAAAATATTCGACAAATGTTATCTGTGGAATATCAACGTAAATATAGGGAAAGTCAAGTGAAATTTGACTTTATAGGGTAAGGTTAGTACTATATGGTGCTATTTACAAAAACATTAGACAAATGTTACTATGTAATACCAACGTAAATATAGGGAAAATCCGTACTTTCTATCCATTTGTCTGCTAAACTTTACTTTATAGGGGAAAGTTAATACTATACGGTGACATTTACAAAAATATTGGACAAATGTTACTATTTGTGGATTATCAATGTAAATATAGGGAAAATCAAGTGAAATTTGACTTTATAGGGGAAGGTTAGTACTATATGGTGCTATTTACAAAAATATTAGACAAATGTTACTATCTGTGGAATATCAACGTGAATATAGGGAAAATTAAGTGAAATTTGACTTTATAGAGGAAGGTTAGTACTATACGGTACTATTTACAAAAATATTGGACAAATGTTACTAACTATGTAATACCAACGTAAATATAGGGAAAATCCGTACTTTCTATCCATTTGTCTGCTAAACTTTACTTTATAGGGGAAGGTTAATACTGTGCGGTGCTATTTACAAAAACATTGGACAAATGTTACTATCTGTGGATTATCAATGTAAATATAGGGAAAACCAAGTGAAATTTGACTTTATAGGGGAAGGTTAGTACTATACGGTGATATTTACAAAAATATAATAAACGCAGTGATACTAAGTCGTAACTACTCTGGCAGGTCTAAGCCGATATAAGCGAAAGCTGAAGGTGCAGCGCTGTCACTGGCGACACAATGGTCATCACTATATGTTTGATCCTTATAGTTCTCTAATTTAATTTAATTTTGTATGAGATAACGATTATTGTTTTCAGTTTTCGTTGAATTTTGTAGTATTTTACAGTTAAATAAATTCATTTTTATTGTGAACACGCAATAGATTGTTTTGAAAAGCACTTAGAAGTGAGTATGAAAAAGAAAGAAAAAATATAAAAGAAAAAGAGAAAAAGAGGGGGCGGAGAGAGAAAGAGAGAGAATAAAAACTGAACAAGGAAAGAAAGAATAAAATAGAAAGCAAGGGGAAGAAGCAGAGAAAGAGAATAAGGAGTAAATAAGAAAGAAGAGAGGAAAATAGAGAGGGAAGAGAGAGAGAGAGAGGGAGAATAGAATAAATAGAGAAAAAGTAAACAATAGAGAGAGAAAATAGGAGGATAGTGTAAATAAGGAAGAAAAGAGTAAAATAGAGAGAAGAAAGGGGAGGGGTAGTATAAAGTAAATAAGGAAAGAGAGTAGAATAAAAAGTGAAAGAGATAGAGAACAAGAGAAAAAAGCCTAAATAAGGAAAGAAAGAGTAAAATAGAGAGCAAAGGAGAAAGAGAGGAAGAACACTAGAAGCCAAAGAGAATTATCAAAGAGTAAATTAAATTTTTCATTTTGTTATATTTTTATTTATGCTTCACTTATATAAAACTTACTCATCAGTCTATAATTTTTGTATCTGGCCAATGCTATCTCAAAAATAATTTGTTACATTTTACTTCATCTACGTGAAATTTACTTAGTCTCTAATTTTTGCATCAGTCAATGCTACCTCCAATGATAATTTGCTATTATATATTTTACTTCATCTACGTAAAATTTACTTAGTCTCTAATTTTTGCATCAGTCAATGCTACCTCCAATGATAAACAGCAATAAAAACAGAAAGAGAAATTCTGCAACACGCGGGTGAAAAAAAGGAGCTGAACAAGAGAAGTACCGCAATCCTATCTAAACGTTTCGTTCGACTGATCGTAAGGTCGTGGTACAGTCACGCGGAAATTGCTTCAGCGTGTGCACCGTAACGTGCGTTGCGCTCGACAGCGGCGGTGCAATTCAAACATCTCTCGATGCGCTACCAGCGCAGAAGTCGAGGAGCGTTCCGCGGCTTGAACACGACCTCCATTAGCCTTCTTGATCAGCGTGCTAATTGGTCGACTTCGACGAACGATCCTCCTCTTCCCTGCCCGCGGTGCGACCTCACGACCCTTACGAAACCACCACGCAACGCAGGCAACCCGACTCATCCTGGCCGTAATTTCCCCGTAAGCCATCGAAACAACATTTTTGACCGACCACGAACTGACATTGCGAACGGTTGCGTTTTACGATAATTGAACCTTGAAATTATGAAAGTCCATCGTCCTAGTCAAACGCTTTTCCTAAAATTCGTAAAATTTATAAAACGTACTTCCTTTACTTTTTGTGATTCAATAATCTTTCTTCGATATTTGACTTAGACCATTCTTATGCTCACTGACACTATTATTGGTGAGAGGGAAATTATCTTCATCATCGCTATTTTTTATTATTTGTAAGTGGAGAAAGACAGAAATTGATTATTTGTGGAGGACGAATATTTGTTTATTGTATTTATCATGAAAGTCATCCAAGTCAAAGACTTCTCCTATGATTTATAAAATTTATTTCCTTTACTTTTTGTGATTCAACTCATAACATAATCTTCTTTTGATATTTCACTCAGACCACTTTTATACTCACTGACACAATTATTGGTAAGAGGCAAATTATCTTTATCATCACTACTTTTTATTATTTGTAAGTGGAGAAAGACAGAAATTAATTATTTGTGGAGGACGAATATTTGTTTATTGTATTTATCATGAAAGTCATCCAAGTCAAAGACTTTTCCTAAAACTTATAAAACGTACTTCCTTTACTTTTTGTAATTCAATAATCTTTCTTCGATATTTGACTTAGACCATTCTTATGCTCACTGGCACAATTATTGGTGAGAGGCAAATTATCTTTATCATCGCTATTTTTTATTGTTTGTAAGTGGAGAAAGAGACATAATATATATGTCTTTTGATTTTTCTTTTTCCTTTTCTTTTCCTTTGTATACATATTATACAAAGGACTTCGGTTCGTTTATAAATAAAATACCAATAATAATAATAATATAATAGGGTCTCAGTAGTGCGTCTGATAAATCTAAATGTGACTTCATCGATTCGAATAAGTGAAATTTGGATAAATAGATCGCTGATAAATAACGTTCGGATAAACAAATCTCAGATAAATGGAGTTCGAATAAATAGGTCTCGGATAAATAGGTTTTGGAGAAATAGAGTTCGGGCAATAGTGTTCGGATAAGTGGAGATCTGATAAATAGGTCTCAGATAAATGGAGTTCAAATAAATAGGGATCAGATAAATAAAGTTCAACCGTATATGGGTTCCACGCTGTACCCCAGCCATTATCGTCGCCGTGTGCCAGATATACGGCGCAGAATGAATGGCAATGGATTATCAGCGCACAATTAACACGACAGAGGTATCCGTTTGATTTTACACGAGTCAAGCCGCAGGTAACCAAGCCGGCCGGTTGTTGCTCGCCTCTTCATCACTATAATCCACCTCCCGGCATCCCCCCCTCCTCGCCGCCCCTATTTGCCCCTCTTGCTCACCCTCCAGCGCGGCAGCGATACGCTGAGAAGGGGGGGGGGGGGTATTTAATTTGCAAATGCAGATTGCTTTCCATTTTAATATAAATTGTTCGAAACAAATGCAGTAATTATGGCCTGCCCTCTCTCTCCCCCTCCCCCGCTCAGCCCCTCTTCGTCGCTTTGAAAACGCTGGTGTTTCACCATCCCCTCGTGTACGCACTCCCTCGCCCTTTGCGCTTTTCGTTCGCTCTGTTTCTTTCTGTGTCCACGTTGAAACTACAACGGACCGAGCGGAGAGGACGAAAAGTTTGATTATGCGCCGGGTGAAACGAGGAGGAGGGGAACACGAAGGATAACATGTTCTGGGAGACGCAACGACTACAGTACGCGACAAAATGATAGCGCAACATATGATTTTTAGTGTTTCTTGAATCTAACGTAATGCATACAAGTTTACGTACCGTATGCAAAACTGAGCTACTAAATGTACAAAGTGATTAGTACGAAGTACTAACAACTTTTTTGCCATGATACCCTAACAATTTTGTACGTCGAATAAACAAAGGAATGAATCTGTACAACAAAAGAAGTTTAAAGAAATGATGCGATTGTTAATTGCACATGCACTGCTGCACTTCAAAAAAATCTAACTATAACTTGATATTATATCATGTAACGTAATATAATAAAATATAACGCGACATAATACAATATAAAGCAATGTAACGCAGTATAGCGTGATATAACAGAATATAACGGGATATAATACAATATAACGTGATATAATACATTATAATGCGATACAGTACGCTATATTGCACAACAGAACGTAATATAGTACAATATAACGTGATATATTACAATATATAGCAGTATAACACAGTATAGCGTGATATAATGCAATATAACGCGATATAATACATTATAACCTGATATTGTATAACACAACATAATATAGTTCAATATAACGTTATATAATTATTATAATTTTGTACGTAGAAGAAACAAAGGAATGAACCTATGCAACAAAAGATATGCATTTCCGTTTAAAGAAATGATGCGATTGTTAATTGCATAATCATTTGATGTGTGGTGTATGTGATGTTATTACTAAATATAAATGAATTACCGCAGTGAAACCGAAAATCGCACGTTTCTCGATCTTTTTCTTACATTGCTTCGTGTATAATTTTTATTTTTTTTTTAATTTTACTGTATAAAAGTTTGTTTTAACCCTCTACGGGTTAAATTTTTCTTTTAGATATAAAAATATTGATAGAACGGAAAATCAACAATTATAATCCTGTATATGCAGATGCAAAAAAATTGTTCAGTTTAAACAATTTTATTACAATAAATTCATTGTGTGACTATCAAGTAACAATAACTTATAATGTTTGCACCTTTTTGGTTATTTCAGATTGATGGTACTAGCAACCGTCACGAATATTGGTATTGGTTGTCTCGGAGATATTATAGAATTAATATGTGTACGCCATCTCATGAAAAAAAAAACTAAAATTATTTGTTAAAATGTCAATTAATTAGCATGTGACCTGAAAGTTACACAGGCTCATAGAAGGTTAATATTAGAAGTTCTTCTGACCGACTGCGTAATTCGTAGCACCTTCACAAACAGATCGAGCGCAAACGGTTCGAACGTCAACCGTGAGCCAAGCAACGCAAGACGAACCGTTTCCTGTGTTCCACACAAAGCGGGCGAAACGACATCACTGTCGGTATCAGAAGCGGGGAAACAGGGTCCGGCGGGAAGTTTGCGTCGAGAGCAAAGAGAAAATGCCCGCCGGGTAGCCCGCGCTTGTCGGGCATTCGAATCTCCTGCCTGCACACGCGGGGGCACGTTCGACGGAACAAAAGCTGGCGACACTCGAGGGGCCGCGAGCGTTACGCTCGTTTTGGCTTGTTCCACGCCAACGGGGAACAACGGCCGTGACAAAGAGCCGCGATAAAAGGCACTTTGACGGAACGGTCTGATTCCCCGACCGATCAATTACTGTGACCTCCTCTTTTTTCGTTCTTCCTTTCTAATTAGACGTCCGATTCGTCCGGCGAAAAAATAGAGGAGGCCGGTGATGGAGGGTCCTCTGATCAACGGCAGAAGATCAATCAAGGATGTTTAACACTTATCGGATGTCGAATTCTTAGCTGCGTTTATATTGAAGCAACATCAAGTGTGATATAATGGAATATAACGTGATATAATAGAATGGATCTCCGTATGATACAATATAACGTGGTGTTATACAATATAACCTAATATAATGCAATATAACGTGATATAATAAAGTATATCTTCATATGATATAATATATCGTGATGTTATACAATATAACATGATATAATACAATATAATGATTTATAATGCAATATAACGTGATATTATACCACGTAACGTAATATAATACGATATAACGCTATATATTTGAATGCAACGTGATGCAATACAATATAAATCAGTATAGCACAGTACATCGTAATATAACAGAATATAACGGGATATAATACAACATAACGCAATATAACGTGATATAATACATTATAATGCGATACAGTACGCTATATTGCACAACACAACGTAATATAGTACAATATAACGTGATATATTACAATATATAGCAGTATAACACAGTATAGCGTGATATAATGCAATATAACGCGATATAATACATTATAACCTGATATTGTATAACACAATATAATATAGTTCAATATAGCGTTGTATAATGCAATATAACCCAATATAATAGAATATTACGTGATATAACGTGATATTGTAAAGCATAACGTAATATAATCGTTAGTTATACTCTCGATTTCATCACGAGATGCACAGCTAACTTCCCTGGTTGCCAGACAATAAAATTATTATATTGATCTCTAGTAAGACCTCCTTTGGAATATGCATTACCCATTTGGTCACCAACTCAAATCAAATACAAACAACTACTACAGTGAGTGTACAGCACAATTTCCTTAGATTTGCCGCCTTTAAAGTTGAGCAGAGAATGGCAGTTACCGATCATGATTACGGTTCAACCGTGACTAAACTGAAGTTTAGATCTCTCTAGGCTAGGTGAACTGCTACTGCTCTTATATTTCTACATAGACTGATCAATGGCAAGATTAACTGTCCACAGTTCCTTAGTTTAATTAGTTTCTATATACCCATGAGAACCTGTCGATTTACGCGAGCCTTTCTCCATCAACGCTATTCGTCCTCACTGACCAACTCCGATCCAGTTAATCGC
Organism: Tetrapedia diversipes; assembly: GCA_033822845.1. Lineage (NCBI taxonomy): Eukaryota > Metazoa > Arthropoda > Insecta > Hymenoptera > Apidae > Tetrapedia > Tetrapedia diversipes. The sequence continues at coordinate 28,917 of JAOPTO010002163.1, forward strand.
TTTTCCTCCATTGGTAATTCTTTTTGTACCACGCTAAACTTCTTTGCGAACAGCACTAAGTTCTAAATAGTTCTTGTAAACAGCACCGTATCGTACTAACCTGCCCCTACAAAATCAAATTTGACTTTTAATTGTACGATGTTTTTTTTGCGGAGATACACCTCTTTGAAGTTACTCGAGAACCACTGTAAATCATAGGCTGTGCTATCATTTTGTCGCGCACTGTAGTACAGTAGAGCTTGGATAACTGCTAGCCACTTTTGCTTGGATAAATGAAGTATAGTAAAATATATCTCCAGTATTGAGGGGAGACCTCCTTCAACACGCCATGAAAACCGTGAGTAATGTAATCTGATCGGGATTCAAATAACGGTAAAACAATACACGTGCAAAAACGAAACTTTTCTGTTTTTGATCTCTTTCCAATGAAACTTCGACAGATATATTTGTGAAGTTCTTCTGATTAAAATGAGACCAAACACGATATACTTTGGATAATATTTACCCATTAACATTAAACGTGTATCATAACCACGAACGCGGTAATGACCACAAATATGATCCGAATCATATCGTGTTTGGTCTCATTTTAATCAGAAAGACCTCACAAACACATTGGTAATGATTTCATTCAAAAACAAAAATATTAATATTTTGTCTTGCTTGATTCGCTATCCTTTTCTACGTTCGACAAACTACAAAGACGCACGCCAAAGCTCGGCTTGAACCTTTCCTGGAACTGAATCTCGATTTTGCTTTCATAACTGCAAGTCTGCTGTCGTCGTTCACTTATCCAAGCATTACTGTACCCGTTTTAATTTCTGAAGCAACTTACGACCTTCCCCGTAGGGTAGAGTCTTCCTACTGTAAGCTCGTTCGCGAAGTGAGCAGCCACGCAAGAAGCTGCCGTGAGCTCAAATATAAATCTGCACTATACTGTACATCGCTGATAACAACACTGCTGTTTCGACTTCTTCCCTTCAAACACCTTTCCGCCCCGTAGCCCCTTTCAACTCGAGATGAGCCACGGTGACCCAGTCACAGGACTCGCGAACAGCCATAACGCAGAAGCCAGCGGAAATCTCGCGGCGCAACGACAGAATCGCAGAATTATGTTAATTCCCTGCGGCATGTCTCCGTGTGGCTGATATCCGTGGTGCGCGCCGGCGGCCCGTTACGGCGGAGAGTCAAGCAAATTAGAAGGGGGAGGAAGAGGCAGCCCGTCGGAAGATCGTGGAAGCATCCGCGAATATCTCGTGGTCCATTCAACGGTGCATAACAGAGGGCGAGTGAATTTGCCCGTTTCGCCGCAACAACGGACGATGCTCGGCTTGTAAACGATGCATGACAACCGTTCGCCTGCATCCACCAGTCAAGAGTATTCACGGTCCTTCCTCTTCCACCCCCAACCCTCTATCATCTTCCCGGGCGGCCGATCACACGTATACAGGCGCGCACACACACATACACGTGTGTCGACGATATCATAGAACGAAGGAACGAGCATTTCAACGGGGTAACATACAGTGAGAGGGGGAGGGCGGAGGAGGGGTAGAAAGGGAGAGGAGATGGGAGAGGAGGAGCAGCAGCCGAATTCCTAGCATACCGCGGGGCCAACTGGTTAGCAAGCGATTTACGATATTGTAAACCGATGCGACGGCGGCGGCCGTGCCCACCGCCGAACCTCAATCTAATAGTGGCGACTTCGACCTCCAATGCCAAAGGCACGTCGTCCCGACGGTAACATTGTTCGGCCCGCTTTTACTTCCGCGCACCAGCCCCGAACGCTGCTCCGCTGGACCGTATGCCTCTAACGAGTTTGCCATTCCCATGATAATACGTCAACCAGGGTGGTATACACAGTGCTGCCCGGTTATACGGACGTTGGTTCGTTGGATGTTAGGTCATTTTCAATGTTTGTATCATTTCTTATGCGTTAACCCTTTGCGGTCCGCGCTGCATTCGCGATTTCGTCCCAACCGGTACGCACAGATTTCGCTAATCGCCGATTCCGCTTGATACAGTTTACTTTGGAAAACATTCATGAACTTACTAATGTAACGTACTTATGAATTGGTGAATGTATAAAATAAAAGTTTCAACATTATTTAAACACAAGTATTATTTTAGTATAATATTATTATAGTAAATATTATATTATTATTATAATATATTACTTTATCTAAAATCAATATAAATAAATAAACTGGTGAAATTTTATTATTCGTATAGGTTTGTTTCAGTATAAAATGATTTTAAAGCACCTGTAAAATACTTCTCTAATATAGCCGAAATCGTTTCGAGCTGCTGGTTCGCTCGAGTGAAAAATGCTTCGAATGCAAAGGGTTGAAGTTAATTTACAAACAGCTGAGAATGAAAAACATAAAAATATTGTTCGCAGCTAAACAAAAAAAAAAAAGGAGAATAAAAAACAAATTGTTTTTATCGGCTAAATAAATGACTAAATCCTAAAATTAACGAAACATTAAATCACGTGCAACTAAAATTTAACTGTAAATTACAATCGCTTGATCCCCAATGCAGCCTTTTCTTTTAGTACAGCTTGAGAGGCACACTTTGAGTACCACGCCAAACTTTGGCAGTGCTTATGAGGACTACTTTGAGTGCAAAGGGTTGATATTGCCCCTCAAGACATGTTCTTCCCTACCTTCAATAAATTTGAAGAGTTTAAAATACTCTTTTTCTAAAACAATGTCTCTATTTTTAAATTCAAACAAACCACTCTGTTCCCAAATCCTCACGTACAGTCCCGGCTAAAAATTTGTCCACCTACTCTTTTCATCGATGTCTCTATTTTTAAATTCAAACAAACCACCCTGTTCCCAAATCTTCAAGTACAGTCCCGTCTAAAAATTCGCCCGGCTACCCTTACAGCCACCCCCACTCCAAAATCCCCTGTGTATCACTCGCAACGTCTCCCCCCTCATTCTCCTCAAGAAATGTTCTCTACCTTCAGAGTTTAAAATACCCTCTCTCTAAAACTTTACACCTTTCATCGATGTTTCTATATTTAAATTCAAACAAACCACCCTGTTCCCAAATCTTCAAGTACAGTCCCGGCTAAAAATTTGTCCACCTACCCTTTTCAACAATGTCTCTATATTTAAATTCAAACAAACCACCCTGTTCCCAAATCTTCAAGTACAGTCCCGTCTAAAAATTCGCCCGGCTACCCTTATACAGCTACCCCCACTTCAAAATCCCCTGTCTATCACTCGCAACGCGCCCTCCCCCCGTTCCCTCGCCCAATCATTAACCAAGCTGCCCCCCCACCACACCGCCGTTCTCCCCGCCCCGTTCCCTCAATTTTAATTCGCAGTTGAACGCCGTCGGCGGACTAACGCGCGACCGAATCATTATTAAACTGTAATTAGCGGCGGTATCGGTGCACACGTGGGTGTATCGTCGAAACTACAAGCAACAAACGCGAAAGTTAGGGGGCTGCTCGCGATAGGGAGCGAATACACGGGGCGAGGGGCGGCGGTCTGGTACCGTCGATCCGCTTGCTCGTGTCATTTACCCGCTCGCGAGCGTTCCGCTTGTTCTGCGGCGACTTCTGTAGCGTGTACGCACGCGTGCGCCCGCGGCTGTTTCGCGATTACATATCATTATTCCGCATGGTTGCCCGTGCTCCAAACCCCGAGCTATGTTTGCAACTAGATTACCGTTTGTAACGCGCGCCTCCTCCCTCTCCCCACCTCTTTCTCCAACCCTTCTCACCCCTGCGGTCCTGCACCCAGCCTCATACCCATGTCGAGCCTGCGTTTCCCTCGGTTTTCTGCAGCCACGCCTTGCAGTTGTTTGTTTTGCTTACCGTTCGCCGCTGGTAAGTTGGCGGTCGAACGTGTAACGCCGGAAAACGACAAACACCGAAATAATCGCTATGTGTCAGCCCCAGATAACAATATTTTTCATTACGACTCTGTAACCATTTTCAGCTGCAGGTAACAATATTTTCATGATGACTCTGTAACCATTTTTCAACCACCGATAACAATATTTTCATTATGACTTTGTAACCACTTTCCACCGCTGATAACCAAATCCTAAATCGTGACCTTTCTACTATTTGTACAAAAACTGACCATAGCAAACTACTGTACCTCCGACTTACCCAAAAACCGTATAAATAAAAATTGTCACCGCCATAGCAAGCGAGTTCACGTTCAGCTACAAAACAGCAACCGTCACGTTATTTTCTCTACCTCTCTTTCCCCGTAACAAACGAAATGCGGGTCCGATTGGTCGTGACAAAAGTACACTCCCGTCCGTAAGTATCCGGACACCTATCAAATTCATGGAAATACTGTATTTATGCTACAATGATATACTTATTTCTCAATGAAAGCAATTTTTATTGAACATTTAGTTATAGTAGAAGATATAGAGAACATAGTATAAACAATTCTTCCCACCAAATGACATAAAATTGTTTAAATCTTCTTTTCATCGATATGTCCTCCCCGTTGCGAAATAACCGCTTGCACTAATCGAGGTAGTCTTGCGACAAGTTTTTGCAGTGTTTCTGCTTTAATTTCTCCCCAAATTGTTTTCAACATTGTCCACAATTGTTTTTCACTTTTTGGGCACTTGTCTCTCACTCGTCTATCCAATTTGTCCCACAACTTCTCAATTGGATTAAGGTCCGACGACTGTGGGGGCCACTGCATAATTTTCACTTCCTTTCTTTCTTCTAGTTCCTTTAAATAGTTTTTACATATTTTTGCACAGTGTTTTGGATCATTATCCGGCATAAACACAAAATTATTTCCAATAAGCCTTTTTCCTGAGGGAATCGCATTGTCTTTTAGAATATTCAAATATTGTTCTCTTCGTGTTATTCCTTCCGCTTTCGCTATATCGACCACATTATTAGTCCCAAAACAACCCCAAATCATAACTACACTATCACTATTGGCAATGAAAACAAGTGGATCAAAGGAAAAAGTTATGCTAATTGATGGTTGCCATCGGTCCCTAAATAGAGTACCGATGAGGGTTAACAGGTTGAGGCAGGAAACCAAACACGGAAGCCAGAGAAGGAAGGAGAAATGGATAATTAACGCGCGGATGGAAGTTTGTATGCAGAGATACAAGCTATACCGGGTGTTCACGTTATTACCAGCCAACATTTTTTTTCGATAAATATGAAGCGTACGAGAAACTTAAAAGAAGAAGCAAATTTTTCTGGACGACTGTACTCTCAGTTAGTTCATAGACAGCATCTATTCGAGGATGACTATAATCGTTCTTAGTATCAAAAATCGATGTTTTATATAAAACAGTATATTGTACACTTTTACGAAACCTCATTCAACATATTTTCAGCCAGTTTACATTTTCTCCTTCGGTATTCTTTTTCCTCTTTTGAACTCCATTTTCTGGATATTTTGTTGAAATGAAATTTAAAAAATTTAAAGTTTTAAAGTTAGGTGCATTTTTCTGGTGAAATAGGGTACGAAGACTTTTGTGACTGATTGTACATATATATTACAATTTGTACTTTTATTTTTAATAAACTTTTAACTAATAACCTGGGAGTTATCAATTATAGGGTAAGGTTGCTCAAGTCGTACCACTTAAATTTTGAATGAACTACACTGATAACAGCGCATACAATCACAATCAAATATACATTTGAGTCAATCAAGTGTTTTACATTTCATTTTCTGCCGTGAATCTGCCTCCTTATAAATCCGTTGATCAGGCAAGTTTATTTCAGTTTTCTTATAATTTTCTTTATACGTTTGATAGTTAATTTTGCAAATTAATTATTGTTAAAATTGTGTTACTTCTTAGATATAAATTCAGAAGAATTTACATAATCGTTTGGTCGAAACGAAATCGTATTAATTTTATTCAATGTTAAGTTACATTACTTTTAAATGTAACTTGTGTCGTGTCTTAAGTCGTACCGATATGAGGTTCCTAAATCGTACTGGTACAACTTAAGAAATTACTTCTTGTTTTTACCCTCTCTCAATTAACGTTGCTTTCATTCCTATTTTTAGACCATAATTATGTCAAGGCAGTTAAAGCGAATTTATAATAAATGGAAACAAGAAGATATGGAAGAGGCGTTAACCAAATTATCGGAAGGAGTTATTGGATTTAATGAAACTCATAGACAATATAACATCCCTAAATATCTTTGCTCTTATTCCCATAATAAATCACAGCAAAGTATTCCGTGGATGCTCTACCTCATCAGTTGAAATAACGTCAACGCAGAATAAAGAACACATAAAAAATACGGCAAATAAAAGAAATGTAGGAATAAAAAGGAAGAATAAAAAAGAATTGGCATTAAACATTAAAAAGAAGAAAAGTGATTGGTTTTGTTTTATTTGTAGAGAAGATCGGGAGGAAAACATGATTAAATGCTTGAAATGCAAATCATGGGTTCACGATTTACGTGCTGGAGTTGACAAAAGAATAAAAAAATTTGTGTGCAATGTTTGTACTAACTGAACACTTATGTGTTATGCAAACAGATAAATAAGAAGTGCGTTTTAAACATTATCGTTGCTTCATTGAATTCTTAGGTACGACTTAGGAAACCGATTACTTTTATCGTACCAATGTAACTTTTTAAAGATATAGTTTATTTTAAATGAAAACATATAGACTTTCCAATTTCGTTACAACAAATAACAACAATATTAACACAAGTTTTAAACAACACATTTAATTTCTATTTATTCGATAAATCCTAAGTTTTATACGGATTTTTCCTTAAGGGGTACAACTTAAGCAACCTTACCCTATGTATTACAATTTGTACTTTTATTTTTAATAAACTTTTAACTAATAACCTGCGAGTTATCAATTGTATATAACAAAACCTTTTTCTTCCACGATTACTGTTCGCAAGAGGAACGGTAGGCTCATAATAACTGGAACACCCCGTACGCGGCGCAAAATTCCATTCGACGATCCCGTTTCACCCCAAAAACGGATTTCCGCCGAAATAATTGTTAACGTTGCGAATTGCATCCCTGGCATGCACGTTGCGCGCGCGGCTCAGTAAATTTCAACTGCAGCTCTGCCTACGCGTTTCCCTCTTGCATCGAATACCTCGTCCCACCCCCATCCAACCCTTCCCACGCGTTTACATCCTTTCCCGTTTCATCTCTTCATCGCTGTTCGCCTCTTCCAATTCTCCTCTCTTCGTCCCACTTTTGTCCCCTACATTGTTTTCCTGTTTGCGTTTTTCAACCCTTTACAATCGAAAGGTGACTCCTGATCGTTCAGTAATATCAATTTGAAACATTTTCAAGTGCAATATGTGTACTGAGATTTGCATATGTTATATTATATTTAGTTCAGTTAAGTTTCTTTTTCTTTTTTTTTTAGTAAGCTTTCAAATCTCTGATGAGATTTATAGTACAGTTAAGTGATACGCTAAAAGGAACAATTAAGCATACGATTGTTTAACCCTTTGTATCTGAAAATTTGCAAAATTGCCAAGGGGTTAAAATTTTCTAAATTTTAACTAATTACTTTTCTTATTACTTATTACTCTTTTCTTATTATTCTTATTACTTATTACTTTTTTCTTATTTTTCTTATTACTTATTACTCATTCCCTTATTTTTCTTATTACTTATTACTCTTTTCTTATTATTCTTATTACTTATTACTTTTTTCTTATTTTTCTTATTACTTATTACTCATTCCCTTATTTTTCTTATTACTTATTACTCTTTTTTTATTTTTCTTATTACTTCTCTTAATTATGCAATTAAATCAGAAGAAACTGATAGAATTTTTTACGCTATTCTAATTGCATCACAATTTTCTGTATTCTCTTCCACTCTTTGCTATGTGCAACTTCAGATATGTTCCTTCCTTTCCACCCTTACTTTTTCAAATTCCAGGCACTTTTATATCCCTTGCTTTTTTAACCCTTTCTTGACAATATTTTTCCTCTTTTTTCCTGTAGGTATATCTTCTTTCTTATTTTAATATTAGTCTTTACTTTATACTATCACACCCCTTTTGGTAACCTACCCCCTCACCCTTTCATCGTTTCCCTACTTTCTATCATATCCACTCTTCTCTCCCCGAGTTAATAATTTCTTGCTTTTATTTTTCACTAACTTACCCCATTTTTGTTTCATACCATCCCTTAAGCCAGATGCGCACAACTTCACCACGCTAATTGTCAAAGCACCATACAATCTTCCTAGACAATCCTATTTCAACTTCTCACCTAACCTTGAGCTAAAATAAAACATACTATAATACCCCATCCCTCGACCCACAACCTATTACCCTTCTGTATTCCTCACCTACGCCCCAATCACCATTCCCACGATCCTCTCCACCCCGTACATATTACCCTTCATCATCATCCCCTATTTATCCCTCTTCCACCAAATCTCCCTCAACCCTCCGCCTCTCGACTCATCCCTCCCTCTATCCATCTCCACCTTCCTCCCTCTCCAACCCCCTTACTTGTAACTCTGCTACCCACGTCCACCCTCCTCCCCCCGCCCCCAACCCCTTTGTCCCATTGCAAGCCAGTGTACGTATCTCTCCCTGTTTCCCGTCGCCTCGAATCCAGGAATACGTGGAACCGCGGAGGGACCGTTTTTCCAACCCCTTCTCCACCCCCCCCCAGCCAACATCCCCCTCGTTGCACACTCGACAGTCGAGTGCAATACACCTGCTCGCGTGCAGTTACATTTTTGCGGTTGACGCAACCGTTCTGTTCGTCGGCCGCGTAAATATGCGCGTGATTACTTTTAATTCCCCCTATTTGTCGGGGCCGCGTTGCATAGCTCGTCCATTTCCTTCGTCCAATGTCGGCCTGTCTCTCTTCACCGTTGGCCTGCGTGCATCTCTGACCGCGCGATCGTTGCCGGGATGTTTATGGATCGCAGGGTTTACGAGCCCTTCTGTTACGACAGGCGTAACTATTTTTTGGCGTATTTATTATGACTGTTGGAGGATAAAAGATGGAAGTGGTCACCGTAATCGCGACGTCTACAGTAGCGGGCAAAAGTTTAAGGCCAAAGGGTAAAAGGGAATAAATTAATTAATTAATGAGAAATAATAGTGTGAACAAAATTTGTATTCTATTCTAATTAATAGTGTTATATCATGATAATAATAAAAATGAAAGTACAGTAACAGACAAAAGTTTAAGGCCAAATGGTCAAAGAGAATAAATTAATTAATTAATGATAAATAATGGTATAAATAAAATTTGCATTCTATGCTAATGAATAAATAGTGTTCTATTATAATGACAATAAAAATCATCGTTTTTTATCAGCAAAAACATAACCTGTTAACCAACATTCTAAGAGCAAACCTCTATATAAAAATTAGCCGATTTAAGCAACGTTCACTGATAAATGAAGTTTCGAATAAAAAATCAAGAGCTTAATGGTGTTGGGTTTACTTGAGCAAACTAAGTTGACAAAATTTAAATAAAACAGCCTTACTCCAGAATGCTATTCAGTAAAAAGTTATTATGTTAAAGTTACTACGTGAAAAGTAAAATGTTACTTTCTCCAAAATCTGTTCAGCGCTAAAGGGTTATTTACGACGTGAAACAAAAGGGGCCTTGGGACCCAAGTGGTATCCCTGCAAATTTCATATCTGAACGAAATAGTTTCTTTTATTTTAAGCAGTTTCCCTCGTACCCATATCCCAATAAATGGCACCAAGAACTAAGTAATCGAAGATAGTAGGAATTTTTCGCGACGGGACATTCGTTTTCGTGCACTGTGCGTCGCGCTCGCAACCTACTCACCTTCCCCAGCTGGAAGCGACAATGAACCTCTGCCTGTTTTCACGAGCGCAGAAAGCGGCACGGCCTCGTAAATTTGCCGCGTCGCATCGAGCTCGATAATTAAGGCGAAGCGCCGCTTAAAGACGCCGCGTCGGAGCCACGCTGTTTCGGAGGTTGGCCTGTGGCCAACGAAAGAGAGACGCACGCGCCAGGAACACGTGCGCGACGTTGCCTCACCCGTGAACAGCGTAGCTAGAAAAATAAGCCAGATCTCGAGTCGTAGGAGTGGGGATAGGTAGCGCGACGCAGCGGTCGCCGTTGCCTCGCACCGTGCAGCGGAGTGGGGGACATGTGGTGTCATAAAACAAAACCATCTGTAGCTCTACGTCGCGCTGAGTTCATAGTATGTAAGGTATTCCCTATAACTATAAAAAGTAGGCATACAAATTTTCAGTATTGACTGAACGATAATATCAGCGTAGTCAGATAAGTAAACTAATTTTAAGGGCGAAAGAGTGGGGGTAGGTAGCGCGACCCAGTGGTTCCCATTGCCGTGCATAGGCGGCGGAGTGGGGGTAGGTAGCGCGACCCAATGGTTCCCGTTGCCGTGCATAGGCGGTGGAGTGGGGGTAGGTAGCGCGACCCAGTGGTCCCCGTTGCCATACATACGTAGCGGAGTGGGGATAGGTAGCGTGACGCGACGGTCCCCGTTGCCTCGCATTAGCAGTGGAGTGGGGGATGAAGCGTGACGCGGCGGTCCTCGTTGCCTCGCATCGGCAGTGGAGTGGGGGGCGAAATGGATGTACTGTGCGCCCGCGAAAAATTGACTAGTGAAAGGAATGCGAGTCAGATTGATTATTGTCTTTTAATCCCACCTTTCCTAACACTATTATAACACTGTAACTACCAAGCCCGAACCAAAATAAGCAATTCGTAATTTTTCAAAGCAGCTGGGTAAATTTATTGTGATACCTACATCTTTGGAAATTTGCTATGACCTTTGCTGTAATCAATTACGGTATGTTTCCCTCATATTAGGTATTTTCTTAATATAATTGTCAATTTGATTTCTTTATCACAAATAAATATATCTTCAGTATAATATGAAGATAAACCATCGATAGTTATAATATTACAAATACGGCACAATGATGTATCGTTCAATAAATATTGCAAATTCGTGTACTTGGTTTTATATGATTGTATTAGAAAAAAGTGTACTCATTGGGGCTGTAACCATCACACCATAAGCACGACACAACGCTGATAACTTTGCCTTGTGACACCCGTTATGTCTCCCACTCCGCTGCACGGTGCGAGGCAACGGGGGCCGCCGCATCGCGCTAAGCACCCCCACTCTATCGGCTCAAAATCTGGCTTATTTTTCTGGCTACGGTGCCCCGTGAATCACGCTCTCGAAGCGGATCCGCGCCGCTGAATTTCTGGAGCGGCCGCGCGCGCACTCGCGACGAAATCGCTCGGACGGACGGACGCGTCTCGGAAACGCCGAACACCGAGAATAATTTGCTCGTTACCGGGAAATCGTTAGGTTCCGTGGCCGTGCACCGTGTCCGTTTGCTGGAGACGCTTGTAATTAGCCTGCACGATATTTCTGGTGCACGCCGGGGCCGTTCAGAGCGTTAACCCTTTACAGTTGGCGCGTAATAAACAGTTTTAATCAGTTTCAATTGACTTTTGAATCGGGTCTACAAATTTATTTGCAACTTTGACGTTTTCACAGTAGGACCTCGATTAATCGGGAGTTTTGGTTATCCGGAGTCTGTGGATGATAAACGTTTGTACAGGTAGTTTTATGTACAAGCAGTTTCAAAGGTATTCGACCACCAAACTTATTAAGCAAATTTTGCGTGAAATTATAGGTTCGCAAACGAAGAATTGTGAACATTTAAAAACCGTTGCACAGCATAATAAAGCATTAAATATTTATTAATCATACATATTTTATTTGCAAACATTTTATATAAAATTTGCTTGATATGTAAGGTGATCGAATATTTTTGGGACCAACTGTACGTGTATATGTGTATACACGCATTCTACCTTACAATTTCTTTCTGCTTCTACGAAATTTCTGCTTCAGTCACTTTTAAAGGCCAGTTATTACGACTAGTAAATATTTTGCCAACAATACACGAATTATTTTTGCTAGAAATTACCTGCGTATTAAAATAACGTAATTGAATTTACTAATATATTTTATCCAATTAATCAATTTTCTTATTGATTCTTTATCAATAACTTTATTAAATTAACATAATTAAGAGGTAAAAATAATGAATATCCTTATAACATATAATAATATTTATAATAAAAATATATCCATATTGAGCTCACTAAAATTTTTACGTTAACACATTTTATTTATTTTTTTAATTTTTCCCTATATTAATATATTATTAAACAAACACCAGTTAATGGTCATGAAAAAGTATATGTTCTGAAGGCATGCAACAGAAATAAAATTCTCTATTAACTTAAAAAATGTATCATATTTTCTTCCGTTATATAAATAATTACAGTATATACAGGGTGGACCAATAACTTTGACCACCTTGAATATCTCCGTTATTTTTAAAGATACACAGAAACTTGTTATACAATAACTGTATGGTATGGAAGAATCCGTAACATGATCTCCGTCTCCCCTACTTATAATTTAAATTAATTTCCCATAATTTTATTCAGCTTCCACGCCGGTAGTCTCACCACTGTAACCAATGGGTACTTTGCATCGATATATCTTTGCTGCTGGAAATACATCATCGATATCAGCTCCTGTATCCTTAACGTTAGCTTCGGGCACTAGCCTCACGTCTGCACGGTTACCTCGCGACTTCCGGTGTTAACCATACGTCTGTTCGCCCACGTTAGCCAATCCTATCGACTCCCACTGTTAGCAATAGACTGGTTCATTCTACCCATATTTAACATCGATACTTGTCTACGTATTTACAGCTTACGATTGCTTACTTTTATCTACAGTAGCGGACAAAAGTTAAAGACCAAAGGGTCAAAGAAAATAAATTAATTAATGAGAAATAACAGTGCAAATAAAATTTGTATTCTATGCCAATCAATAAATAGTGTTCTACCATTATGGCAATAAAAACGAACAGATAAATAATATTTTCGAACCATAAAATTATGTTTTACATTGTCCTGTCGTCTTAAACTTTTGTCCGTTACTGTACCCATGTCATTTAACTTCTTATGAAATAAATGTTAATTTTTAGAAAGAAATTTTGAATTTATTAAAGAAAATAATTCCTAATATTTTTGTAGGCTCTAATCTTTACTCTCTGTCTCTCGATGTACAGTAGCGGACAAAAGTTTAAGACTAAAGGGTCAAAGAAAATAAATAAATTAATTAATAGGTGTTTTTGTATACTATATGGATAACGAGTGTAAGAGTGAAAGGTAACGAAGAGTTACGAAACATACTTTGAGCGAGAGAGGAAGAGAGAGAGAGAGAGAGAGTGAGAGACAGAGAGAAACACAGAGAGAGTGAGAGAGGAGAGTGGTGGCAGAGAGGCAGTGAGAGACAGAGAGAGACACAGAGAGTGAGGGAGGAGAGAGGCAGTGAGAGACATAAAGAGAGAGATACAGAGAGCCACAAAGAGAGAGAGACCGCGAGAGACAGAGAAAGACCCAAAGAGAGAGACAGAGACAGAGAGAGATACAGAGAAAGACACAAAGAGAGAGAAATACAGAGAGACACAAAGACAGAGAGGAGAGAGAGACCGTGAGAGACAGAGAGACACAAAGAGAGCGAAGAGAGAGATACCGTGAGAGACACAGAGAGATACAAAGAAAATGAAAGAGGAGAGAGGAGGGAGGGAGACAGTGAGAGAGAGGGAGATACAGAGAAAGACACAAAGAGAGAGAAATACAGAGAGACACAAAGACAGAGAGGAGAGAGAGACCGTGAGAGACAGAGAGATACAAAGAGAGCGAGGAGAGAGATACCGTGAGAGACACAGAGAGATACAAAGAAAATGAGAGAGGAGAGAGGAGGGAGGGAGACAGTGAGAGAGAGGGAGAGACACAGAGTGACACAAAGAGAGAGGAGACTGAGAGTGAGAGACAGAGAAAGACACAAAGAGAAAAAGAGGATAGAGACACAGAGAGAGTGAGAGGAGAGAGGGGAGGGGAGAGCGAGAACAAAAAAGCATCTAACTCAAACCAACAGATTTATATTCAATTATATATTTAATCATTGTCTAATTTATATCGACCCTCACACCTCTTCCGCTTCCCCACCACCTTTCGCGCGATTCGAGCTCGCTCAAAATCCAAGCTGCCGCGGTTTATCTTATCCACGGTGAAATTTAAATCCAGCTCAAGGAGAAGGAGATCACGCTTCTTTCTCTCGCGGAACAGAGACGGGTGAGGGGTTACAGACAGAGAGAGAGAGAGAGAGAGAGAGAGAGAGCTGTCCCCGCGTAGGAGGTCCGCAAGGTGAGCAGATTGTCGGTTGGCTATCGGAAATATTTTCCAGCTTCGAGAATTTATCGGGCGTCTGCCATGAAATATTTGAAAATTCCTTCGACGCTCGCTGCGAACCGACCGGCTATAGAACAGTGCCGTACGAAGGAGGCTAGGGGGGGTGGAGGAGGAGGTGGAGGAGCTTCTCTCGATCCACGATATTTTTCACACCTTAATTAATAGCGCCCACGGATGAGATTTTCGAGGCTGCAACAGGATGCGGAATGTTGGATTTAATTTTGACCGATCGTTCGGGTTCGCGATGCGTTCACCAGGTCGCTGGACAAGTTCTGTCCGGGCATTGTTAACACTAGATTGTCGATGTTGGGTATATTGTGTTGATGATTCAGTGTTGCTTGCGGTGCAAAAAGTATACGTGTGGGAAGTGCTTAGTAGAGCAACTATTGATTTGTAAAAACTGTGGTATTGAATAACGAAAAAATTTTATTACAATGCTGTTTTTACGATTATTGTTTTTTTTTTGTTACAAAGATTGAATTTTTATATATGAAACTGAAAGTTCGTTAAATTAATGATATTACAATGTTTAATTATCCTTCTAATAAAAATACAAAAATGAAGAAGGTAAAATTTGTTAACTATTCTTCCCGTTATATTACTCAAATTATCTATATTTAACTGATAATTTGAAATACCGACAGTTTTTGTCATTATTTGCATTCAAACGCAAAGGTGTCAAAAGACACTTTTTGGTCGAAATAGGTATTCAGAAAATCGTGGTAGAAATAGTGCTAACAGTCACCTCTTTAGTGCAAAGGGTTAAAACTACCACCTTTATAAAGACGGACAGCGACGATTCGAGAGCCGTACCGAATTCAGCGTGGGTGGTCGGCTGTCCCGAACACTTATCGAGTCCCCCTGACCTGTTCCCGCTCGAACAATAAACGAATAAAGGGGATTCTTCGATAGAAACCGGCGTGGAATCGAATAAATGCTGCAAATGTGTTTCAGAGAGCGGCGGAAGTAGTAAATTATCGGGAACAATAGCCCCGAACGTTTCTTGGTCGCGATAAGAGCTCGAGGTGCCTGTTGAGTCATGTTTTCTTGGACTTTTCGAGCAACCACAAGAATCATCGCGTTCTAGGGTACCACCAGCGTAATGGACGTCGATGACTCCATGATGGTGCTGTTGGAACACTCGAATAAAGCAATTCTCGAAAAAATTAATTGACACGATGTTAGGGATCTATATTTATTGTCTGTATCATAAAAAATCGGCTCTGGTTTCTTACCACGAAGTCTGGGCCTGACCATCGTGTATCCCCTGGGTCAGAGCCTAACCTATCTGGGTGACCACCCCCTTCTACCAGTGATTTCCCTTTCCCGAATTTTTCCCTCCACCTTACAGTTGCCAACCTCCCTCTCTTACTTCCTATTTTCCAAACCCTTAAAAAGGCGATCGACCTTCACCCAAAAACCAGAAAAAGAAATAAAGAGAAGCAAGGCAAACGAAACGTATAATATTATTCCTCATTAAAATCGCGCCATCCGGGATCTGAGTCAAGGTGATAACCAAGGAAGGGGCATCATCACACGAGCCGGAACAATACGTCACTTTAAAAATTAAGAAACGTTGTTGCGGTCGATAACACATGATTCGATTAGTGTTCAAATCCAACGGGACTGTCGGAATTAATTGGGTATAATAATTTTAATACTATATATAATAATAGCACAGTCTATGATTTACAGTGTTTCTCGAATAACTTCAAAGCGGTATATCTCGGCAAAAAAAAACACCGTACAATTAAAAGTCAAATTTGACTTTATAGGGGAAGGTTAGTGCTATACGGTGCTATTTACAAAAATATGGGACAAATGTTAGTATCTGTGTGTACTTCGTCGCTAATGAGTCGACTCGAACGCGTAGAATAGACACCCACTGAGAAAAAAGGAGCACAGATGATAAGAAAATACGATGACGACGATGGATCAGAACCGTGACGAGGGTGGGAATGAAGAGAAACGAGAAGGACTCCGGATGACCACGAGAGAAAGAGAAAGAGTGAGAGTGAGGGCGGGAGGGAGAGGGGGAGAAAGAGAAATAGAGAGTGAGAAATTGAGAGATAGAAATAGAGAGAGAGAAATAGAGAGTGAGAAATAGAGAGTGAGAAATAGAGAGTGAGAAATAGAGGGGGAGAGAAATAGAGAATAAGAAATACAGAGAGAGAGAGAGAGAGAGAGAGAGAGAGAAATAGAGACAGGGAAGAGTGGAAGACAGAAAGAGACACAGTGAGAGAGAGAGTGGGAGGGAGGGAGGGAGTAGGAAAGAAAGAGAAATAGAGAGGGGGAGAGAGAAAAACAGAGAGTGAGTGAGGGAGGGGGTGAAGAAATAGAGAATGAAAAATAGAGAGAGAGAGAGAGAGAGAGAGAGAGAGAAATAGAGACAGGGAAGAGTGGAAGACAGAAAGAGACAAAGTGAGAGAGAGAGAGAGGGAGGGAGGGAGGGAGTGGGAGAGAAAGAGAAATACAGAGGGGGGAGAGAGAAATAGAGAGAGCGAAATGGAGAGAGAAATAGAGAGGGAGAAATAGAGAAAAACAGAGAGTGAGTGAAGGAGGGAGAGGGGGAGAAAAAGAAATAGAGAATGAAAAATAGAGAGAGAGAGAGAGAGGGTGGAGGGCGAGAGAGAAATAGAGACAGGGGAGAGTGAAAGACAGAAAGAGACGAAGAGAGAGTGAGAGAGGGAGGGAGGGAGGGAAAGGGAGAATACCACCCTCGGTAATATAAGGTGGCGGAATAGATTACGACCCTTCACCCTCGATAGTACTTCTCCTCTGTTGGGGACGCTCGTCGCCCTTATTGCGAAAGACCACGAGTTTATTGCGAACGACTGCGCGGCTCGTTCAGCGCCGTGCCGATTTATGGGGATATATAAGCGCATACCGCCGACAAATTTCCCCATAATGACCGGGACCACGTTCTAACCCCCGGTTTCGTCACACTTTTCTCGCTACGCGCCGCTGCTGGTCATTCGCCCGCCCGCCATATTGTTGGCAAGTGTATGTAGCAGGGGAGACAGTGGTCAATAGTAACAAATAAATAGTGTTCTATAATAATAATAATAAAAATGAATAGATATAGAATAGATAATGAATAGAGTTTAAGACCAAAATATCAAAGAAAATAATTGAATTAATTAATAAGAAATAACAATATAAATAAAATCTCTATTATATACTAACCAGTAAATAGTGGTCCACCATAATGACAATAAAAATGAATGGATAAAAAATATTTGCGAACCATAAAATTATATTTTACACTGTCCTGTCGTCTTAAACTTTTGTCCACTACTGTATATCAATTGATTAATATGAAATAATAATACAAATAAAATTGGCATTCTACAATAATCAATAAATAGTGTTCTATCACAATGAGATGAAATGAAGAAACAAACGATATTTGCGAATCATAAAATTATATTTTACACTGTCCTATCGTTTTAAACTTTTGCCCACCACTGCAAATTAATTAAATAATAAGAAATAATAATATAAATAAAATTTGCATTCTACAATAATCAATAAATAGCGTCCTACCACAACGTCTATAAAAATGAATAAATAAACAATATTTGCGAACCATAAAATTATATTTTACACTGTCCTGTCGTTTTATACTTTTGCCCACTACTGCAAATTAATTAATTAATAAGAAATAATAATATAAATAAAATTTGCATTCTACAATAATCAATAAATAGTGTCTTACCACAACGTCTATAAAAATGAATAAATAAACAATATTTGCGAACCATAAAATTATATTTTACACTGTCCTGTCGTTTTATACTTTTGCCCACTACTTTATATTATTGCTCCGCTTCAATTCACCTGCTACGTAAAGTTAATTTCATTAGGAACAAAATTTACGACCCCACATACTACGTAATCGCGTTTCCGGGTACGGGGAGAAAAAAAGGACGAAAATGGCTGCCGGCTGGATCTTTTTCCTATACTTCATTCCTAGGAGGCGAAATTAGTCTTCGGGATAGCTTGTGGGAAGCGCACGTGCGTTCAACGATCTGTGTATGGCGTGTGGATGATGGAGGAGGGGTTTAATAATCATGGGGAATTTGTTTGCTTCGCGGACAGGAAATTCTTTCATGTTGTCCCGTAGATTCCGACGGTGATAAGTATTGTATTGGTGAATTCGATTTTAATTTAATTAATATTACTCAATTAATTTTGTTCGCTTAACCCTTTGCACTCGGCTGTCCCCTCTCATGGGACATCATAATCCCAGCATATGACAGTTTCGCAAATTTTTAGACTTTAGTTCAGACCCGGACGTTAAATAGCCATATATGTAAATTTTAATATACGACTTAACTAAACTAAATGAAGTTTAATATACGTGAATCATAGTAAATATTTCGAATTTGAAAATTTTTGAAGTTAATATCATTAAACGACTAACGGTCACCTCTCGAGTGCAAAGGGTTAATTAGTGGTGTTTTGGATTATTACTTTATAATTATTGTTTGTCTCGATGGTTCTATGTTTCAAGATAACTTACAGCTGTACTGACATAGTATAATTGGAATTGGAGGTATTAGGTGTACAAGTTAATTTTAGACTTTCGTCTTTCGATGATGAAGAAGGCTATTTCTAATCTGAACACTGTAACAGTAGTTTTGGCTTCTTATAGCGTAGACATCTAGCTTTTCAAGACATTAGAAAACTGCTGGATTCGGTCAACACGATCTAGGTAAACAATAGTTTAAACGATGACGTGCAGCAAAGAGCACACTCGTCATTGTGTGTTCTTCGCACTTCACTGAAGCTGCAGAAATAATCTGTAATGCTCTTGGTGAGAATAAGCTTATATAAATGTTGTTAGAGATGTATGCGTGATTTGTGGGAATCTGTGTAGGTGTGTAAGCGTGCGACTGTGTTTTGTCATTTATCGAGGTTCTTCCAAAATGTTCCCTACGGCTTATTCTATGACGCGTGGAGGACCTTCCAGAATATTCGAAACTAATACTCCTAACAAGTATAAAAGACAAGAGCGTGCTCGACGCCGCGCAGTTCACGGTTGATGGTTGTAAGAATTGGATGTATGAGTCGTTTAATAACATTTATCTGTTTATACGTGTATTACTTGTAGTTTATAAATAAAACAATTTCTTTACCAAGTAATTGCCAAAGGTGCATAGAAACATCACTAATTTCATAAAATCTAACAAATGTAAACTTATTCCATAAGCAAATACTGATATCGAAGGTTCCACGAGAGAAATTTTGACGTCCAGGATTAAAAAAACGACCTGGGTAACTGTAACGATTTAAGGATGAGGAATTGAAGTCACTTTTAGATCAGTTCATCGAAATGAAACAGCCTAGTTTCTTCAAATCAGACATTCGACAGTTGCCCGAAAGATGGGCAAAGGTTATAGGAAGTGAGGAAGATTAATTCATCCACTAACCTTTGGGTATAAAAATTTAAAAGTAAACTCTGAACCTGCCAACGAACAGACTAAAATTAACCCTTTCGCGACGGTTGCCGTATATATACGGCAGTCACTTGATGCATCACAGCGGCTGACGCCGTATATATACGGCAGTCACTTGATGCATCACAGCGGCTGACGCCGTATATATACGGCAGCCACTTTTTGGTCCACAGAGGCTGACGCCGTATATATACGGCAGCCACTTTTTGGTCCACAGAGGCTGACGCCGTATATATACGGCAGCCACTTTTTCGTCCACAGAGGCTGACGTCATCTAGATACGGCGATATTAAAATATAATATGGAATAAATACTATTAAAAAACCATAATTATATTATTATTTTATTTCAATAGCGAATTCAAAATATAGCTATAAATAACATTGTTAGCGAAGTATGGTTCACTGCTACTTTGTTGTCGTTCGCTTTCGTGACAAAGTATGGTCAGTCGCGCCGTCGCGAAACGTGGCGAAGTATAGTCAGTCACTCTGTTGCGAAAAATAGCGAAGAGTGGCACAGGCGCGCCGTCGCGAAAGGGTTAACTTGTACGCCTAATATTAGATTGGCAACTAAGCTCAGTTTTTGAGAAAATCGATTTTGAAAAAAATCACAATTGTTCAATTTTGACTTAAATTTATAACAAAATTAGAAAAGCTGGATGATTCCAGTTGAATGCAATGAATTCCGTGAACTTTAATGAATACACTGATATATAATAGTTTGGCAATATCAATTTGCATATACCTGTAAAAGTTAATTAACCAGTTAGCTGTGATTGACGAGTATACTCGTCATGCGTAAAAAGTAGTGAAGATTCGCTATTTAAATTGTAATTTTTGTGAAAAATAAAACGTATTCTCGAATTTCAAGGTGTTTAGGATACGTTGAGGCCAGGCCAGAATAAAACAAATAAATAAAAAATATAAATAATTTGAGATGAACTCATGCGTCCCAGTATGCACCAGCTAAAATAGCTTATTAGTTCGCGTAACGAATTTATTTATGGATGGATGTTAACGTTTTTCAGATATTATCGTAAAAGGGACAAAAGTAGAAGTCAGAAATCTGATTTATGATAGGATTCCTTCAAGAATGGTCCGCCACGGGACAACAGGAATTTAAATTCTTACCTTTATATGTATTTAATTTTTCTTGCGATTTTCGTTTAATATGTATGTAATGTGTGTTTATGTTAACCAAATGAGTAAATATTAGTAATAAAATCGTCAATTTTATATAATAAACCCATCTTTTTGATCCAATATTTTAACAGCGACACTTACTCTGTAATTGACGAGTATACTCGTCATCGCTCGATTTTCGCGACACGTATAGACTTTCAGAAGGGGGGCGCCACAGCTAACCCGTTTTTGGCGCCAATTTTGGGGTACTCGACGTGTTAAAACTTGTAACAGCAGTTTTACAGTTAAATTTCTCGAGAGAAGTGCTATAACTTCACGAGAAATTGAAAATAAATAATTATGAAGTTTCTCGAGAACGAACACTAGTTCCACCGCGGTAAATCGATAAATCCACAATGAGCGCCGCCGTGTGACGACCCTGGAGCACCCCCTTAGAATCACACTTGTTGCTCGACACCCTTGATCCCCTCGAGCCACCCCATCGGGGCGGCCCTTTTACCGAACAGAAGGTCGAGTATTAAAAGAATTTACGAAGCAATTCCCGGCCCCGTCCGTGTGTATAGCGTGGAGCTGGAAAGATTGCATCTGGAATGTCAGAAGGGGCAAGAGAGGGGTATCTAGCTACCCCAACCCAACCCCACCTTTCCTTATTTCCGCAGCTCCATATATTCAATCGCTTAACTCGTTCGCTATCAACTGTGACATACACTCCCGTCCATAAGTATCCGGACACCTATCAAATTCATGTAAATACAGTATTTATGCTACAATGATATACTAATTTCTCAATGAAAGTAATTTTTATTCAACATTTAGTTATAGTAGAAGATATAGAGAACATAGTATAAACAATTCTTCCAACCAAATGACATAAAATTGTTTAAATCTTCTTTTTCATCGATATGTTGCGAAATAACCGCTTGCACCAATCGAGGTAGTCTTGCGACAAGTTTTTGCAGTGTTTCTGCTTTAATTTCTCCCCAAATTGTTTTCAACATTGTCCACAATTGTTTTTCACTTTTTGGGCACTTGTCTCTCACTCGTCTATCCAATTTGTCCCACAACTTCTCAATTGGATTAAGGTCCGACGACTGTGGGGGCCACTGCATAATTTTCACTTCCTTTCTTTCTTCTAGTTCCTTTAAATAGTTTTTACATATTTTTGCACAGTGTTTTGGATCATTATCCGGCATAAACACAAAATTATTTCCAATAAGCCTTTTTCCTGAGGGAATCGCATTGTCTTTTAGAATATTCAAATATTGTTCTTTTCGCATTATTCTTTCCACTTTCACTATATCACCCACATTATTAGCCCTAAAACAACCCCAAATCATAACTACACCACCACCATGCTTGATCGTAGGCACAACACAGTCTGGAAGAAATTTTTCGTTGACTGTTCGACGAACGAAAGTGCGCCACTTGTTACCAAATATTGCAAACTTGGATTCGTCTGTCCAAAGAACTTTTTCTCATTGGGAAATGATCCAGTTGCATGTGTGGTTCCACAGCAACATCAAGATTAAAGGACAAAATAATAAATTCACAAAAGAAACTAAATTTAAGAAATATTTATGCGAATTCCGCAAATACGTAAGTGTCCGGATATTTGCCACTTTTACAATTATAACTAATTAATTTACCTTTACTAATAATATAAATTTTTTTACTCCTCTTTATTCTTCCTCGAACGAAAGTGGATTGAATGGATGTAGATTTGTTAATTAATATAGGAGAAAGTAGATCTTACTTATTATTAAATTTCATTATTTTAATCACCCTTCATAAATTAATATTGCTGACTACAGTATTAATAATAATAATAATAGTAATATAATATAATATAATAATAATAGTAGTAATATAATATAATAATAATAATAGTAGTAGTAGTAATATAATATAATAATAATAATAATAATAATAATAATAATATTAATAATAATAATAATAATAATAATAATAATAATAATAATAATAATAATAATATTAATAATAATAATAATAATAATAATAATATTAATAATACTGTAGTTACACCATGAAAGAGAGAGAGCTTCTGTTGATTCTTGAACACTTAACGGCGAGTGTGTGCAATGTCAATCATTTGAGTTTAGCGCAAAGGGCAAATAAACATTAATTTTTCTTTATATTATTATTTTTTTATTACATCGCGTCCATATAAACCTCACAAGTTTCAACATAAGAAATGTCCGTAAATGTAGTGTTAAGAACGCGAGGCGAGCAAACGTTCCCGTTCATCGATTCATCTCCGAAACCCTTTTTCTTTTACCCTCGACTTCGCAACGCGCTCTTCTCCTCGATTTCCACTATCGGCGAAGCGATAACTCGGTACGTCGGCCATAAATCAAACTGCCAGACTCTGTTTCACCTAGCCTCTCTCCTGCAGGATGCTTCCAACGGCAGCTCCTTCATCCCGTGGCAAATGATCCGCGACCGTTCATGCTTCTTCTATTCTCTTCTCTCTGTTGCACACATAAACACACACAAACACACATACACACACGCACGAACGCGGTCTTTTTTCATTTACGACCTGGCGCGGAAAATAAATCCACGTTTCCGGGATCTGAAGCTTTGTTGATGACGGTATGCTCTGATAAACATACAGTAGCGGACAAAAGTTTAAGACAAAAGAGTCGAAGAAAAGTAATTAATTAATTAACAAGAAATAACAGTGTAAATAAAATTTGTATCCTATGCTAATCAATAAATAGGTTAGTAATTAAAGTAAATACTGTAGCGGACAAGAGTTTAAGACCAAAATGTCAAAGAAAATAATTGAATTAATTAATAAGAAATAACACTATAAATAAAATTTGTATTCTATACTAGTAAATAAATAGGTTAATGATTGAAGTCAATATACAGTAGCAGACAAAAGTTTAAGACAAAAGGGTCGAAGAAAAGTAATTAATTAATTAACCAGAAATAACAGTGTAAATAAAATTTGTATCCTATGCTGATCAATAAATAGATTAGTAATTAAAGTAAATACTGTAGCGGAGAAGAGTTTAAGACCACAATATCAAAGAAAATAATTGAATTAATTAATATGAAATAACACTATAAATAAAATTTGTATTCTATACTAGTAAATAAATAGGTTAATGATTGAAGTCAATACAGTAGTGGACAAGAGTTCAAGACCAAAGGGTAAAAAAATTGATTAATTAATAAAAAATAATGACATAAATAAAATTTGTATTCTACACTGATCAATAAATAGCATTCTACTATAATGACAATAAAAATGAATAGATAAAGAATATTTACGAACGATGAAATTATGTTTTACATTATCCTGTCGTCTTAAACTTTTGTCCGTTACTGTATCCATGCCTTATGAATTAAATGTTGACTTTTAGAAAGAAATTCTAAATTTATTAAAGAAAATAATTCGCAACATTTTTGTAGGCTCTGATCTTTATTCCTGACTCTCAATATACAGTAACAGACAAAAGCTTAAGTCCGAAGGGTAAAAAGAAATTAATTAATCAATTAATAAAAAATAATGGTATAAATAAAATTTGTATTCTATGCTATTCAATAATTAGCATTCTACTATAATGACAATAAAAATGAATGCATAAAGAATATTTACAAATCATAAAATTATGTTTTACATTCTCCTGTCGTGTTAAATCTTTGTTCACTACTGTAAATTAATTAATGAATAAGAAATAACGGTATAAATAAAATTTGGATTCTACATTAATGAATAAATAGCGTTCTACCATAAAGATAGTAAAAATGAATAGATAGACAATCTTGAAAATAAATAAGTTAATTAATAAGAGATAACAGTATAAATGAAATTTGTATTGTATGCTAACCAATGAACAGTGTTCTATCACAATGACAGTAAACGTGAACTGATAAACAATATTTGCAAAATATAAAATTATGTTTCACATTGCCCTATCGTCTTAAAATTTTCTCCGCTACTGTACCTATACAATCTGAACTGTGAACGAATCATGTTTTAAGAGACAAAATAACTGAGAATATCTTTAAGAAGCAGATCAACATAAAATATTGTGGGAGATTTTTAGTTGAAATGGACGCATACAAAATTATAAGACACTCCGAAAATTATTGATTCAGGTGCTCAATATTATAGTTGCCTAATGCAACTTGTTCTGTTCTCTGCACGAAAAAGAAAAAACGAAAACGGAAAATCTGTTAAATAATAATATCCGTGATCCGGGGGTTAATTAAATGCCTTCATCGTACCTAAACAGCCCAGCCAGCCCTCCGGCTACAAAACAACGAGCCGCGAGAACTCCATTCACGGTGACGCTCTTTACCTCCCAAACAATCCATCAACTTTTCACGCAGTTCCCGGAGGCGGCCCCGGCTACAATATTTACGACCAGTAATTTCCCAGCAATTACCACGAGCGTCACACGGCGGGGACTCATTTAAACGCGTCGCTCGTCTTCCTTCACCGCTTACCGTATAACGTGTCACGTAACAGAAGCGAACTACAAAAATCGCGAGAACAAGGGGGGGGGGGAGGAGTGCAACCGGTTGTAATCACGGGGACAATTAAATTGGACCACGAACAAGCAGTCAACTTTTGTTTAATGTGCGTGATTTTGCCTGTGAATTTTAATTGCGCTGCTGTCGACCGAAACGGGGGCTAATTCACGTTGGACGGAGGTAGCGGTACCGGCCAGCTGGGGAATCGAATGTACCGGGTGTGACGTAAGTGTGATACTGTGCGTGATGAAATGACACATAGCACAGCCTATGATTTACAGTGTTCCTCGAATAACTTCAAAGCGGCATATCTCGGCAACAAAAAAAAACATCGTGCAATTAAAAGTCAAATTTCATTTTATAGGGGAAGGTTAGTAATATACAGTGCTATTTACACAAATATTGGACAAATGTTACTGTCTATGGAATATCAACGTAAATATAGGGAAAATTCGTACTTTCTATCCATTTATCTCCTGAACTTAACACGTTAAATGCCACGGGGGTCACCGGTAACTGGCACTAAACTTGGCGGTGGTGCCCGTGGGGGTCACCGGTGACCGTCGCGCTCAGATTGGTAGAAAATTATAATTTGAACAAATGTCAATACTTATCAATCTTTCATTATTACCATTGTAAACACGTTAAATGCCACGAGGGTCACCGGTAACC
>JAOPTO010002164.1:0-46104 GCA_033822845.1 Tetrapedia diversipes
AAATTTACAAAAACAATTACTATTAGTTCTAATAATTTTTGTTAACCTTTATTGGTAGACTGGTACGAGTATACCTTAATCTATTTCCCTCTCAGTTCTGGAGTTTTAAATTTTGTATCATGTATACCTATTTCTTAGGAAATATATATTAGAAATAAATACACAAGAAATGTCCGTAAATGAGCAAAATTTGCAAAAACAATTACTATTATTCCTAATAATTTTTATTAACTTTTATTAGTGGACTGATACGAGTATACCTTAATCTATTTCCCTCTCAGCTCTGTAGATTTAAATTCTGTATCATGTATACCTATTTCTTAGGATATATATACTAGAAATAAATGCACAAGAAATGTCCGTAAATGAGAAAAATTTGCAGAAGCAATTACTATTATTCCTAATAATTTTTGTTAACTTTTATCAATGAACTGATACAAATACACCCTAATCTATTTTCCTCTGAACTGTAGAGTTTTAAATTCTGTATCATGTATACCTATTTCTTAGGATATATATATTAGAAATAAATGCACAAGAAATGTCCGTAAACCTAGTGTTAATTAAGGTGATCGTTTCATTCGGTCACTTAATGAGAAAGCTCATGGGGAAATGCTACGATCCCCGTTACGTCGTTAACGAGTAGCTTGTTACGGTATTTTATGAAAAGTAAAATCGTTACTTAATCACGCGGATCTTGAGATAAGGAAATTCTAAGATACGAAAAGAATTATTACGTAAGTAACAACTGCGATAAATAGTACAAAGTTTGACAGCATAGATCTCCGATTTAAAATAATGAAGCGATCGACTTGATCACCGTTAGATAATTCGATAAATTGTTTATTATTATCAAACCCTTAACCCGTGGCTTTAAAATGTTTTATTCTGTTTGACACTCATGCTGTTGCAAAACAAGATCGTATATTCTCCAAAATTTACTATCTTCTTCGATACATAAAGAAAATCTTACAAAGTTTCATAACTAAATCTCAGAATTATTACGAATACTAAACGTCAAATAACAATGCAGTTCAATGAACTTGGAACATTTTTAATTTCCATTTATCCTTGCTCAGTTATTCTACAGTAATCACTTATCTCGTTCACTCCATTTTCAACCACTTACACTACCGGTCAAAAGTTTGGGACCACTGCCTGATTCCTACCTGTATCGAATCTCCATTTTTTATTATTAACCCTTTACACCCAAGAGGTGACCGTTAGTCGTCTAATAATATTAACTTCAAAGATTTTCAAGTGCAAAATATTTACTAAGACTCGCTTATATTGAACTTCATTTAGTTTAGTTAAGTCATGTACTAAAATTTACATATATGACTATTTGACCTCCAGGTCTGACTAATAAACAGACTAATTAAAGTCTGAAAATTTGTGAAACTATAGTGACTAACATTTATGAAACATTTAGTGACTAACAGTCGCCTCTCGAGCGCAAAGGATTAACTGTAACAACCGACCACGTTTAAGCGTCTCACAAATACACATCTACAGCTTCTCATGTATGAACTAACAGGGTGGCGAAAGTATTGAAAAAAAAGAATTTTCGACTAATAGAATAATCACATTTTTTAATGCTGAACTTAATTTATTTAAATATATTAAGAAGGTTAATAGTTTGCTTAAATATTCATGTGTGCTATACCTTTTCCACCGTGAGATTTCATAATTTTTAAAAACAAAGAACTATTATTAAATGAGACTTTGGATAACATTATAAATTGGATAATATTTTTTGGATAATATAATATTGAGATACAATGTTCAGATAATAAGTATTTGGATAAGAGAGGTACTACAGTATTTATTATCATACGTTTTAATTGAAACCTTCCTTTTCTTCATATTCTCCTGTCGAGTAATTTGAAATTAACATCAAAATCACCAATACCAGGTCTCCACATTTTCCTAGCTTTTTTAATACTGAACTTAATTTATTTAAATGGATATTAAGAAGGTTAATAGTTTGTTTAAATATTCATAAATGATATACCTTTTCCACCGTGAGATTTCATAATTCTTAAAAACAAAGAACTGTTATTAAACAAAACTTTGAATAATATAATAATATTTTGAATAATATTTTAAAC
Organism: Tetrapedia diversipes; assembly: GCA_033822845.1. Classification (NCBI taxonomy): domain Eukaryota; kingdom Metazoa; phylum Arthropoda; class Insecta; order Hymenoptera; family Apidae; genus Tetrapedia; species Tetrapedia diversipes. The sequence goes on from JAOPTO010002164.1 coordinate 2,112, forward strand.
TGTATAATATCTTTTGGATGATATAATATTGAAATACAATGTTCAGATAATAAGTATTTCAATAAGGGACGCCCTACAGTACACATTCTAATTGAAACCTTCCTTTTTTTCATATTCCCCTGCCGCATAATTTGAAATTAACATCAAAATCACCAATGTCAGTTCTCTATATATTTCCCAACTCTTTCCCTACAAACATTTTTCAAGGCAACAACATTAAAAATCTCCTCTCTCGAAATCACATCGCATCCCTTGAGACGTGCAGTGATCTGAAACTTTTGGTCGATGGTGTATGTACGCACACTAAACGTACAAACGTAAGATATTATCGTGTAGACGGACAATATACCTGCCTGTTTTAGCGTGCACGCTTGGCAGCTTGACAAACGTACGAACATAATGCATAATAAAGGGGTCAGTGACACTCGTATATAGGTACGATTGGTCGTAAAGTTTTCGCGTTTTGCACGAGGGGGTGGGTACGCATTCCTCTGCCGCTTGTAATACATAGTCGAATAAAAATACGCGTGTTTCAGGTACGCCATCATGGTTCCTGGAAACGACATTAGAAGAACTGTCACTTCGAACCCGGTTTCGTAGGACGAGTATAATTGATCGAGTTGTGTAACGGGTGTGAGGTCAAGTTCAAAATGACTCCAAAGCACGAACATTCGTTACGATAACGTGGTATACGCTGTATTTTGCTTGGAACCCTATTCTTTTATCCGTTGTTTACTATAATGTAGGAATGCGATCGAACGGATGCGAGTTTGGAAAAGTCGGAAGAGTACTTGAGTTGGGCGATTGTCGTGCGAACGCAGAATGTTTGGGCTCGAATGTTTCTAAGGCGTGAAAGATGAGAACTTGAGGAAACAGTGCGACTGAGAAATTCTGGGTGGTCGTGACCGAATGCGTGGAGTGAAAAAGGTTGACAATTAGAATGAAAGGAAACGAGTGTTTGGAAGAATATATGACGGGGAAAATGCGAGCGCGAGGCAGAAAGCTTTTGACTAACGTAGAAGAAAGGTTTTGATTGTGAACGTAGAAAGAGTGTTAAAGTTGCTAAGTTGTAAAGTCGTTTAAGTTGTTTCTGTTAAATTGTTTTAAATATACTGTTATTAATATTTTAATCGCTTCACTTCTCTTAATTTGTATAACTGAACACAGAAATTTTTATCGAAATTACAACAATCTACACGAATGGCTTCTACAAAAATGTTATATAGGTATTGCTGATTGCTTTGATTCATGCAAATTTAATCGAATCCATACTAAACGTAGGTACACGGTTTATGAATCTCCAAGAACCAGTTTAACACTAAAACTACCAGAGTAATCAAAATGACAGATTAATGATTATTCATAGCAACCTTATAAATTCACTTTACCAAGCTTCCAAAATTTACTATGAATTTCTGCAGAAGGTATAAATAAAGATTTGTTTTCTGTGTATTCGATATTTTTTCATGTAATTGTCCATTTGATATGTTCCATGCAAATAAGTACACTATAATTGTCAATAATTTCAGTGTTAAAGCTGCATTAACACTAGAACTACCAGACCAGTCAAAATGATGGATTAATGATTATTCATAGCAACCTTACAAATTCACTTTGCCAAACTTCCAAAATTTACTATGATCTTCTGCAGCAGGTATAAATAAAGATTTGTTTTCTGTGTGTTCGATATTTCTTCATGTAATTTTGTTCCTTACTGTAATCGTCGATAGTTCTAGTGTTAAAGAGAGCAGAATTCGACGTTGATAGGATTGCAGTATCATAAAAATGATAAACAACGTTGAGTACCATAAAAATTGACTGTCTGCAGTTAAAGGGAAGCTGAGTATTTTTATAGCAGTAAAAATGTACAGAAAACGTATAATAATCAAGTCACGTGTATTCAAGCTTCTACAAGGTACTGCAATATTGAAGTACACCGCCATTCAAAAGTTTAGAGCATGTTATAATTTCGAAACGGAATTTTTCTTAAATTATACCAGAGGATGTGCGGTAACAGAATCATGTTTGATCGTAATTGAAAGCGAAGATTATAGCTGTAATGTGTAACGTTTACTCGAAAAAGAATGAAATAATAGGATAAAACTAGATAGTACGTTCCAATTAATGTGCATAACTGAGGGTACACCGCTGCAAACGATACGTTCAACCGTGTGCGAGTGCAGTTTCGTGTCTATATGCGATCAAACTCGAGTTGCGGCAGCATATCTTTATTTATGTGTACCATATACATAATATGTCGATCGGAGCGTACCACCTAGCTATACCCTGCAAAATGAAAGTGCTCTTTTGCAAAAGAATTCCCCCTTTCCCTTTACGACCATTTGACATCATTCTTGGTCAATACCGTTACAGATTTCTTGTAAATAGTTCTCAAAGATCAAAGCTTAAGACCGCGAAGCGTGCAGATTAGAAGATTTACACGTTTTAACACTATTCCTACCGACACTTCACCTAGTCATTTGACCGTTTACGGTAGGTAAGAGGGGCTAGAAACATTTCTCAGAAAATAAGCGATGAAAAAAGACGTGAACATTAAAAAATGTATTTATACGTGTATTTGAGGAAAAGTTGTAAGGTTTAAAGACGATTCAATTACGTTGTATATAGGAAATTCTAATCGAAATTTTAAAAACGGTCATTTGTCCGGTCGTGGTAGGAATAGTGTTAACACTTCACGTATACTTATTCCTATCGCGACATTCTCACGTAAAACAGACTACAAGCTTTTCTCAGAAACTAAACAACGAAAAAAGAAGTAAATATTGAAAAATGTATTATTCGTATATTTGAGAAAAAGTCTGAAATTTAAAGGCGATTCAATTGCATCGTAGATATGAAATTCTAATAAAAATTTTAAGAACGGTCATTTGACCGGTCGTGGTAGGAATAGTGTTAAAAAATTTTTGTAGTGCGATTTGAAATTTAATTTTAAATCGTTCTCATGTAATGTTACTTTAACATATTATTATAGTACTATGAATACTTTAAACTTTTGGTATTGATCTACTTTTAATATAAAGCTTTCGATAAATTGTTACAATTTCACACAAAACAAACGTTTTCCTATGTAAATAAGATTTAATTTAATTTAATCCTTTTTCAAGGTTTTCCAACGTAACTTAATCACGATCGTTCCATGGAATTCACAAGTACGGTTAATTGAATTTGTGCTAAAACTGTATCGCGAAAGAGGGCTTTAATAGGGCACGTAGTATTGTAGATTGCATGATAGTTACTAATTAATTCTTAGATTATCAGTGGCATCTGTATGCAGCGCACACCACGCGATATCTACATTTGTATCAATAATTACTCAATTGAGTTACATAACAGGCTTAATCGGTTGCAATTTGTTTAATTAATCAGAACAGGGCTATAATTTGCCGCCAGCGGAATCATAACAAATTGGCGATCCCATTCTGCGAAATATACGAGCTGATCGCGAGGCGTGCAATCACTTTAAAATCCATTAATCGCGAGATTATTCGCTCTAACCGAGAAAGAAGAAAGGTCGAGGACGTCGATCCAATTAGAAGAACGGTTATAATTACCTCAACAACACACGTTTGCACCAGATTGTCAGTAGGCCAGCTTCGAAACATGGATTAACCGAACAGAATGAGGAATAAATTTTTATTTTTCATTTTTAACTCGTTTAAATATGTATATTTCTGTGTAAAACAACATAAAGTACGCAAACAATTTATCTGTAACTAAATAAAAAATGCAACAAGATGTAAATTATCAATTGTGAAACAGGATTTAATAACTCCAACGCCATCCTGTATATTTAAATATTTAAGGAGTTCTTTTGTTGTTACTGTCTTTATCAATGTTCATTGTGATTACTTTATTGTTTTTCTATGAACGCCATGTAGACAACATTAATATTATAATATTCAATACTCTGTTATAATAAACTAAGTTTACAAGAGTTTGTGCTCCTCATTTTTTCCAACATCAATGCAAGTATTTAGTTATACTTTACCTAACTATACTACCACTATCAAAATTTTTAAATCACCATGCATTCCAAGGAATAATTTAATCCAGAAAGGCAGGAATTCAAAATTTTACTATGATACCTTAAAAAATTCTACGGTTAGAAATCTATGAAAATATCGATCAGTGATTTTCAATATTAATTTCGATGTAATAAGAAAATTATTCAGAAACTCGATACACAGACCAGGAAGTGGGCCCAAACTTTTGCCCGGTATTGAATATCTTTTCTCATACAGGTGCTTAAATTACAAACAAGGGTATGAGCATGTTTAAAGTTCTCATATTTAATGTTTTATTAAAGAAATTGTTAACCGAAGAACAGATGAAAACGTAAAAATGTCAAACAACGGATATCTAGGTCGATTTTGAAATACTCTAACAAGAACACAGTAAATTTTTAACGTCAAAGTAACAATGAATTGTTAATGCAAACAGGTTTTTTATCTATTTACCATGTATTATACATATTAATACAATTTTAACTTTTGTTACGAGGTAATATTTCACTTCCACATACATTATTGAAATCTCATAAAATGTATTTTTGTATCCTCACGATGAAGCCAGTTTTTAAACAGATGTTTGCCAAAGGCTTCTAAAATGTTCGTACGACTAAAGGTAATAATACAAATGTAATTCAAAAATTTCATCAATGCATAATTACTTCTTTGATAAATAACACTTTTGATATTTTCTTTCATACCTTCACAGAACACAGTATCCATAAATTCCATCCAAAAAGATTAAAATAATAATTATATTTTAATATAAATAATATCTTAATTATAATAATCACTAAATAAAAAAAAAAAGAAATATTCACTATCCTTCAATTGAGAATTATTTGAATTTCAGTAAACGAAATTTGTGCTATCATTAATTTTCTTTTTCTACAAGAAAAAAAAAACAGCAAAATGTCTAGGAAATATTCTTAGAAATAAAAAAAATAAATCCACTCATCGCTTAAAAAACAAAAAGACAATGAATACATTATAAACTTTCGTTTCGTGTGTGATGAAAAATCAGTTTTAAGTTAAAAATCTCACCAGTAGAAAAATTTGATTAAACCTCAAAATATTAATAATGTTTAATGTACGGTTAAAGTTTTATTGACAAAGGCAAGTTGTAAGTTTAATCATATGGTAATTTCGATACACAGATAAAATCGGTGAAAACTGTGTCAAACGGTTCGTGAAACACGTGCTAACGAGAACGATAAACGTAGAAGCGCCGAGCGAGTCCTTTCTTATCGTCAAGTTAAACTGCACAAAATAAAATAGCAAACCGAGCATAATGATCGTCCGCTACCTGTGTTTCGAGATTTCAAACGTTACTTTCCCACCGTAGACAAAGAGGTATTCAGGGGATCGTTTCTTTCCGTTTATTTTGCATCTCAACCTTTTACCTGTCCCGGTGCGAATCATTTTCAAGAACATGAACGTTGAATGAATCGCACCTAAACGATTCCCACTAACAAAGAATTACACATTGCTTATCTAACACAGCGTGGCTCGCAGCCAATAGCAATTCCTTACTTTTACATTTGCAGCACGTTAGCGTACATCTACTAATAAGCGAGCTTCGAAGCACCACAACGAACCGAACGCGAATCTTTCACTTCGATTTTGTGGTGCTATCGTACCACATTCGTATGACGATTCTAACATTCGACGAAGAATCATACTTTCGGAACATTGTATAGCAAGTACTGTTTGAACCGTGAAAAATTATACTTGTATCGAGTACCTGAAATGTAAGTGAAATATTAAACAAAAGAGTTTCCTTTATATTTAGTTTAACCCTTTGAATGCGGCGCGTTTTTCGCATGTCAGTCGTTGTGACTGGTTGTCCACCGACTAGTGACCAAAACAGTACTCGAAAATTTTATACCGTTCTTACGGTTTAAAAAATAATAATGGCAAATAATAATGGCATATTTAGTTGCTATGTTACATAGGACAATAAATTCCATGTTGAATTAATCGGTAAAACAGTAATAAAGGTGTTATAGTAGAAAAATACAGAGGACGTATATTTACGCCTTTCGTATATATTGATGGATTTGTGAAGGCGTATATATACGCCTTTAGCAGTCAAAGGGTTAAAACCGTTCCCAATAGAGAACGCTCAAGGTTTTGGAAACTGAGAACGGATTATTCAGAGAGTAAATTATTCGTTTGTTTATATGTGCGATATAAGTAAAAGGTTATTCTAGCATATATATACATCTAATATATATATAAATTTGTGTGTATGGAGTCTGATACACACAGCGACTCCAAAAAATGTTCGTACACTATATTACAAGAAAATTCACTTATTTCTGAAATTTTGATTTAAATAAATATTTGTGCGTATAGAATCTGATTACATACAGTGGCTCCAAAAAGTGTTCGTACACTATATTACAAGAAAATTCATCTAATTCTGAAATTCTGATTTCAACGAAAATTTGTGTGTATGGAGTCTGATACATACAGTGGCACCAAAAAGTATTCGTACATTATATTACAAGAAAATTTACTTATTTCCGAAATTTTCATTTAAATAAACATTTGTGTGTATAGAATCTGATTACATACAGTGACTCCAAAAAGTATTCGTACACTATATTACAAGAAAATTCACTTATTTCTGAAATTTTGATTTAAATAAATATTTGTGGGTATGGAATCTGATTACATACAGTGGCTCCAAAAAGTATTCGTACACTGTATTATAAGGAAATTCATCTACTTCAGAAATTCTGATTTCAATAAAAATTTGTGTGCATAGAGAGTGTAACTGATTACAGGTAGAACTTTGTTTTTCTCGGGAGAAGTCTTCTCAAGAAAGTGAAATCAACGCCCAAAGTTTCAACACTTTTTCGTGCTCTGAATATAATTGTTTCTGGAAATTTTTTACGACACAGTAATAGTGTATTAAAAATTCGACATTTTTTTTGCCTGAAAAATTTTGTTATATCATGCACCATTACTTCCGATCAAATATCTGTGGATAACTTTTTTTTCTTAGAGTTTAAGTATTCCTTTAGCTAGAAAAAAATCCTGAAACATCATTCGAGTTCTCAAAACTCTCAAAAATTTCGGAAATTTTCGGGAAAAGATACTTTCGAGAACCCATAACCGATATAAATTCTCGACCCGACCCGACCCGATATTTTCAAATTCTTGCGTTTCTCAAATAAACATACAGTGGCTCCAAAAAGTATTCGTACACTGTATTATAAGGAAATTCATCTACTTCTGAAATTCTGATTTCAATGAAACTTTATGTGTGTACAGAGCATGGTGTGTCCTGCGTGGAGCAATTTTTTTGGCGGCAAAATATCTTTTAAGGGGGCTGATAACGAATTTCAAAGTTTCAGCGATTTTTCACGCTTTGAATACAAGCTTTTCTGTGTTTCTTTTTTATGACAGGGCGATAGAGTATTAACAATTAAACATTTTATATTTGAAAGGTTTTGCTTCATCAAGTACCATTACAAAGTTATCTTTAAAAAATGAGAGAAAACTCAGAAACTTGTTTCGAAAAAATTGTGAAATATTTCTGATTTTATAAAAGGACTTTTTTTACGTGTAAAGTTTTTGACATGATAATTGATTTATAAAGAAGGTTCGTGGTTTTTTGAAACATTTCTTGTAAAATAAATTAAATTAGTCGTTGTTGCATCTTTTATTCAGACAAAAATGGAAGATAACAAACGTGGATGAAGCCGAGTGAAATAAATATAGTCGATCACAAAAATATTCAAAGAGCGCAAAAATTTCGCTTACAAAATGAAAATTTCAATCCTTAATTCTACTATATGATACGATCTTAACGCGATGTTAATATTCACTGCATATTTATTTTAGATAAGAAGTGTAGAAGTCAAAATTATGCTAATTCTCAAATATTTGTAAACAAATATCTGTTCCAAATATTGATTTATTATACAGCTTCGGAGGTAAATAATGAAAAACAAATATTTTCACCGAAATTATTCGTCTCTCAGATCGAAAATCAGATAGAGGAATTTCAAGTGATTAAATGAATAATATCATTTTAAGTGGAAGGACGTTACTGCTCGTTCACTGTGCCAGCTTAGTTATTTAAAAGTCAATTTCTCACTTTATTGCCCTTTAAAATGAGTTTCATTTTCAAAACGAGCAGTTCGAGAAATGTAATGGTTCACCGAGAGAGCTTAACGCGTTCACTTTTACGAGTTTATGCTACATTACAACGGAAACAACGAAACCATTAACCGTAACGTACAAATAATTACACTGATGATACTTAACGATGTAGAAAATGTATAAAGTTGTTTGCTCTTTACATTGTCTTATACACTGCGACGTGGACACTCGTAAATCGTTGTTATTAAAAAGCGATTAGCAAAGTCAGACAAATGTAACATTATACAATTCACGTGTCACTGCAAAACGCATGTTCCATGCGTTTTTTTTTTTGTTTGTTTTTGTAGCTCATGGAAAATGCTTTTTTACGCAAAAAGCTTGAAAAACTACATGAAATTGTATCAAAAAATGCAAATAGGGCAAGGTTGTACTCAAGACGTACCCCTTAACCCGTTGCCGCACGCTTTTAATTTGACGATCGTGCTCAGAAACACATTTTTTTTTTTTGTCAATTGTTTATGACTGCCAGATGGAATCAAGTGTAAGTTGTATGTTTGGAAGTGAAAATTATCACATTTGGCTACAGTTTTTCCAGAAAAGACTCTCGATGGCTATAACCGTCATTTGCTTATCATGTCATTTTTTCTCTTCCCAGAGCAAATGACGGCTATGACCGTCGTGACGATTATATAGCATTTGCTTTACTAATTCAAAATGATTCCTCTGAATAAAAGAGAGTAAATAGGTGTAATCTTAACACAAGAAAATCAGTTTGAAACAAAATTATCATTTGTAATTTATTTTGCTTATAAAATAGTATAATAATAACCGCATAAAAAAACAATTAATATGCTGTCTGACATGCTATAACTTTTTTTCTAGATGTGTTACTCAATAATTAACAAATGTATGTGTTAGTACACTTCGTACTAACGCTGTTCTTCTTTTTATTGATTAAAATGTGCACGACGGCTATAGCCGTCATTTGCCTACATATCGCCAAAGATCGGACGGCTATAGCCGTCATTTGCGGCAACGGGTTAAGGAAAAATTTGTATAAAATTCAGGATTTATCAAAATAAATAAAAATTGTTAGTAGTGTTATTCAAAACTTGTGTTAATATTGTTGTTATTTATTATAACATAATTGGTAGAACATCTGATTGATTCAAATGCATATTTGCTTGTGGTTGTATGCGCTGTTATCACTGTAGTTTGTTCAAAATTCAAGTGGTACGACTTGAGCAACCTTACCCTATATCTTCAATTTACTTGCAATATTCCTCAAAGAATAACCTTCTTTTCTAAGTGTGGTAATAGCACTTCTACTTTCATCGCTAATCTGTATCATTTTTGTCATTTTTAAATAGATAAATACAATTTCAACTGCTGATCTCGGTTGAATGCCTTCAGGGACGAGAATAGTAACAATGTGTGGCAAATGTGACTTTTATACCTTTTTTCAGTGTCAGTGTCAACCGATCAGTATCTAATATTATAGTACTAAACTCTCATTAGGTAAACAATAGAATGAGGCAGCCCTATACAACGCGAAAATAGATTGTTACTCTACATCGTAGAGAGGTTCGCGTTTAGCGTTACTTTAACCCTTTGCGCTCGAGAGCCGACTGTCGGTCACCAAACAATAGTTTCGTAAACATTCAGACTCTAGTTAGTTTGTTTATTAAAACATTCATTTCCACGGCACCCAAATATGGGTGACGCTCTTTTTCTTAAAGTTAAATAGGATTTTAAATTGGAATTTTAAAAGAAATTCAATGAAATAAGTATTGAAGTATAATGTATATATATAAAATACATAAAATAAAAATAAAAAGTTAAGGTTTTTGCTGTTTTTATATATTTTACCCCAGTTTTCTATGCAATCGGATTTGGGCCCAACGAGAGACTCAGCCAAATCACGCTGGGCGACGAACGTGTTAATCAGACCAGAGGTTAAACAGTTATACATGCAAATTTTACTATATGACTTAACTAAACTAAATGAAGTTTAATATACAGTGGCTTCAAAAAGTATTCGTACACTGTCATAAATAAATTCGTTTAACTCTAAAATTCTAAGTCTGATAGAAGTGTTTGATAAAACTTTGTGGGTATGTAGATCGTAATAGTATAGGTATGAATTAATCTCTTCTTTTCATCTAAATGCTAATTTTAAAGGGATGAAACTAGCATTGAAGTTTCTGAGTTTTCTCTCATATTTAAACTGAGCTCTTTGAATATTTTTGTGATCGACTATATTTATTTCACTCAGCTTTATCCACATTTGTTATCTTCCATTTTTGTCTGGATAAAAGATGCAACAACGACTAATTCAATTTATTTTACAAGAAATGTTTCAAAAAACCACGAACCTTCTTTATAAATCAATTATCATGTCAAAAACTTTACACGTAAAAGAAATTTTATAAAATCAGAAAGATTTCACATTTTTTTTGAAACAAGTTTCTGAGTTTTCTCTCATTTTTAAAAGATAACTTTGTAATGGTACTTGATGGAGCAAAACCTTTCAAATAGAAAATGTTTAATTTCTAATACTCTATCGCCCTGTCATAAAAAAAGGAACACAGAAAAGCTTGAACTCAAAGCGTGAAAAATCGCTGAAACTTTGAGATTCGTTATCAGCTCCCTTAAAAGATATTTTGCCGCCAAAAAAATTGCTCCATGCAGGACACACCATGCTCTGTACACGCATAAAGTTTCATTGAAATCAGAATTTCAGAAGTAGATGAATTTCCTTATAATACAGTCTACGAATACTTTTTGGAGCCACTGTAAGCGAATCTTACTAAATATTTTGCATTTAAAAATCTGCGAAGTTAATATTATTAGACGACTAACTGTCATTTTTCGAGTGCAAAGAGTTAAATTGGGATAACAATCTATACAAGATCATTTCCAATACAAAAAAAATACTAAAATATCTTAAAATTTGTATATTGATCAATATAGAATATATAAGAATATTCAATTTTTATAGAAATCTACAAGCGATTCCAAACTTTTAGCAGGTAGTGTACGTTTGCGAAAGCGTTGCACATGAAGCTAATTTCCCTCTCTCATATTCATATCCAACACATCTCCGCATTGTGCTCGCGTTATTTTAATTCAAATTTCGATTTCTATCGTCTAAGGATACTCCATTTGCATAACGCGTAATTATTGTGAAAGTTACATAATTTCCACTCTGTGACCTCCAATTACACAGCGTATCAGGCATGAAAGTATGCGAGTTGGACGACCTCCTCCCCGGTCGTGGTATACACACTGTTGCAACGGTGAAACAATGAAGTCATTATTCATCAGCGCGCTTTACACCGAAACAATCGGCTTTCACAAGGAAGCCGTCATGGAATCCATGAAAAAGGTGCTCGCAAGCTCTCATTTTTGCGTTCGGATCAGCGGTGTTGATCAGCGGCACGAAAAAAATTGGCAGTCCATTTGCGCGGCCAACGCAGCGCATTCTTGCGCTGGATAATTAGTTACTAATTAATAGTTGCCGCGTCGGGGAATAATGGCCCTTTCCCATGGCGATTGCGATCAGAGGGTCCTTAAGGGATGATCACGGTCATTAAATGTTGGATCGGCCGTGTGTGTAGGTGAAGCCCCGCCGTGGAATGTTTTGTTTTAGACGCAAACCGAGCTGGGAATCGTATGATTAGGTGTTGCACGAGTTTAACTGCACCGCTCGTTAACAATAATAAATGCCTATTACGTTGCGTACAGTATTGCCGCGATACGCTTTTATATCATCTTCTTCTTCTTTCGTTCCTTTCCTTTTTCTTTTCATTAAGTCTTCAAGGCGTACAGTCAGTCACGAAAGTCTTCGTACACTGTTTCACGGGCAGATTCACCTAACACAGAACTCTTATTTTAATGAAAGTTCGTGTACATTTAAAGCACAATGGAATAGTATATGGAGCAATTTTCTGGCCGACAGGAAATCTCTTTAACTCTTTGGGACACGATGGGATTGAAAATGTTACACCTTTTTGATACACGGTAATGCAAGGCGGGACATTTTTAGACCCACCTCTAAACATTGCAATAGCTGCACGCGCATAGGTTTATATTTAGTCTTGCTTACGTAAAGCAGCTGGTAATGCCATAAAAAAATGTTATAAATATGCTCGCTTGTGTTGGCAAATTTCTACATATCAGTACAGATTAGTACAGGTTTCTTTAATTTAAAAGGCAAACAAAATTCCTGTGCAACATGGGTTTATTTATTCTCTGAAATTCGGTGGCTCAAAGAGTTAAGGGGATGAAATCAAGGCTTAAAGGTATTAGCCATTTTTCATTTTTTTCGTGCAACGTTTTCTGAAACTGTTTTTGCAACAGGATAATAGAGTGCCAAAGCTGAATATTTTTTATAAGAAAATCTTTGCTTTAATTTGCACTATTATAACGTTATAGAAAGAACAAAGTCCGTTGCAAGCTCTCTAATGGAATCAGCTGAAGTCAATTTTAGAGATGACTTTAGAGTCAATTGACTTTAGATTCAAGTCCAGGTTGACTTTAGAGTCAATTTCAGCTAAAGTCTTTACTCTGCAATTTTTTCTTTAGTTTTTTAAATATTACTATGGAATATTACCTATAAAAAATGGTCAACTTCTGGTGCTCTATCACTGTGTTGCGAAAAATGTTCCAAAATATATTGCACCAAAAAAATTAAAAAGTGTTGATACTTTTGGGTCTTAATTTCACTCCCTTAAAGAAACCTCCTATTGGCGACAAAATTGCTTCATATGAATTCCATATGTGCTCTACACGTACACAAACTTTCATTAAAATAAGACTTTTAAGTTAGGTGCATTTTTCCATGAAATAGTGTACGAAGACTTTTGTGAGTGACTGTATTTTAAACGAAGAGGAAGGAAACAGTTAGCTCGTTCTCTAAACACTGTTCGCTTACTGTTCAACGCGTTATCTGTTTCTGTTACGATCTCGTGAAATCATTTTTAACGCGCTCGATACTGTTAACTTTGAGACTATGTTATAAAGATAACAATTGATATAACGAATTAATCGAACGCTAATTTGGTATATCGGATTATTAACATTAGATTACCGGATGTTGGGTATATACCTATTTTGCCTGAATTTGAGAGAAAATTGAAGTTTTAAAAAAAAAATGAAACTTTATTTTAAAGAAAGTTTGTTCAAAAGAATTTTTACGTATATATGATGTTTTTAAAATACATTTTCCGCAGATTTTATTATAACATTTAGCACTAACACCCTTACTTCTATTCTTTTCTTGAACTTGACAAAATCACAAGTGAGTCAAATTGACTCACTCCAGCAATCTAGTGTTAAGGATTTTTCATTAGCAACGTGTCAAACATGTTTTCGTTTAATTCTATGTAGTGACTGACGAGATCGATCAAATACTTTCAATTATTTCATTTTTTACCTAATTGTAACGTATCGTAAAATTTCGATCGTTATACTGGATTCCTACAATAGCTGAGACTCTATCGAGCCCAGAACTGTTAATTTTTCACTTCAAATGATCATTTTTGAGCAACCATTAACCCTAGAACTCCTAAGGGGGGGTTCTTCGAACCCACAAATTGAAAAACCTAAAATTAGAATCATTTCCCTTTCGTAAAAAATTCTCTTAAAATTATTCATTGTTGTATACACATTTAAGTTTGATATTAAGGGGTTCCTGTTGCTATATGTAAAAAATTAGTAAGCATAAGAGAAATATAACTGACTACGCGGTGGCGATCACGCGAAGTGGACCCTCACGCTCTACTTTTCTCCAAAGAATAAAAATTACAGAACGAAGAATGAAACTATGTAACTAATTGAGAACTTTAACTGGAAAGACGCTAGGAACTAAAATACCAAAAGATACAGAACCGACAAAAAAGGGAAGATGTTATCAGTGTATAATGGAGGCTAAAAGCAGACGCACGAAATATAATAGTTTGTTAAAATCAATGCAAAGTTGTTACAAATGCAAAAACCATATTTGCAGAAAACATTCATTTAATACTATACTCTGCCATTTATGTTTATCAAGAGAATCGGAAGAATCAAGTTCAAACTAGCTGCACGTTACTATACTATTTTATAATAGTATTTAATTTTGTAAATATACATAAATCAATACAAATTGAACGCAAAAACATATGTTGTCTTGTTTATAAACTATAGCATATCCTGACATTGCAAAAAATTTTGCAAAAGCAGCTTTTTCCAGGATAAAGGTATAAAAAGAAGTGTGGGTTCGAGGAACCCCTCCCCCCCCCCTTAGGAGTTCATGTAACAGATCGAGGCTCAGGAGTTCTAGGGTTAACCCTTTCGCTCCGACGAGTGTATATATACGCCCTCGAAGAATGATCATTCATATACGAAGAGCGTATATATACGTTCTGGAAAAGTGGGCGCTCAGGTCATATATACTTTTATTTCATACTTTACATAAGATACTTCTTTCAACACTTAACCGACCGAATGGGGAGATTTCCCATTTTTTCCTCGAAAAAGCGCTGCAATTGATTCTATTTGATTTTGTTATTAGTTAGTCTTAAACTAATACTGTTCGTAAATTCACTAAAGTACAATTTTTAATTAATTCAACACTAGCTCAGGACCAACTAATAACAAAAGTAAATAGAATCAATGGCACCGCTTTATTGAGGAAAAAATGGGAGATCCCATTCGGTCGGCTAAGTGTTAATCGAGTATCTGGCAACGCTACATACCTCAAACAGTTGACTATCATGAGACAAAACAGTATCGACAAGACAATATTGTGTTTTAATTTAACAATGCACAGTTTCAATCTTTTTTATAACGTCATCAACGACGGATATATATCAATAATTTATAATAGTAGTGATTAAAAGGTTCGGCTTTAAATATTTTAGTAACTTCGTTGTATTAACCCTTTGCACTCGAGAGGTGACCGTTAGTCGTTTAATGATACTAACTTCAAAAAGTTTCAAATTCGAAATATTTACTAAAATTCGTCTATACTAAACGTCATTTAGTTTAGTTAAGTGATATACTAAAATTTACCTACATGTATGACCATTTAACCTCTAAGTCTAACGATTGGGTTGGAGGGAAAGTTCTGTCGTATTTTAAATGGGCAGGTAATTTTTCTTGTAAATAAAAAAAACATCTGGCTAGTGAGTCATTGGGAATATTTTTTGTTTTTTTACCTGCTGTATAATATAAAAGGAGTCCTTTTTTACCGTTCATCATTTACTTGTGATATTTAAAGTGAAAAACATGTCGGTAGATAAAGTGCATTTACGACACTGCATTTTGTATGAATTCCAAAAAGGAAGCAACGCATCGGTTGCATGTAAAAATTTATGTGCGGTATTTGGAAAAGATATTGTAAATGTTCGTATTTGTCAAAGATGGTTTAGCAAATTTCGTTCCGGGGATCTGAGCCTCCAAGAAAGTGATCGATCTGGACGACCATCCAAGATCGATAATGATGTTTTGCGATCCATGTTGGAAAATAATCCACATTTAACAAGTCGAGAAATTGCAGAAGAGTTTGGCATTCATCATACAACTGTTGGAGATCACATTAAATCTCTTGGGTTTGTGTTCAAGCAAAGTGTTTGGGTTCCACGTGAATTAACGGAAACGGAAAATACGACAGAACTTTCCCTCCAACCCAATAATAAACAAACTAACTGAAAATTTGCGTAACTATCATTTGGTGATTAACAGTCACCTCTCGAGCGCAAAGGGTTAATACATGCGTGTATTCTATGCGAGAATCCTTTTCGTTCGCATCTTAAGTATCTTGTTATGTAATTTCAGCAAATTTTTTTTGCGCGAAGTCGTTCTGCTTTTCGCGGCCCTATCATAATCGTCGTCGGGCTCTCTGAATGCATACTTAAATCAATGCCAATCGAGAGTATAACAGCCAAGATAAATTACACGCGGAACGGAAACGTGAAATTTGCATAAAGCACTCGTTTCTTAAAATATCAAGTTGCTCGGTGGACGTATATGTATACACGTGTATCACCTTGCAGCCGTATTACTTTTTACTTCCTTTAGTGTAATAAACGAAACGTTAAAAAGTGTGCCAAGGCGAAATAAGTAAACAACCATAATGTAATGCGCGTGCTGATACGCTCTAGGGATAAAAATCTATTATAAGGCAGACTACATTTAGATAGGGACCCGATAGTATTCGAGAATATTCAGTTTCACGCTTCAATTAAAACGTCTCAAATCGTGAGGTTTTATAAACGTATGCTTTTAAAAGCGTTTGAATAAAACGGCTGTTAAGATTCCGCTGTTATGGTGGAATAAAGTGAAACGGCAAGTCGAAAAGAATTCGACGGAATAAAACTAGCACCTCAAAAATGAAATTCCACGACTGTGATATTAAGGGATAAAGGGGGAAGTTGAAATTATTATTTTTATTAGCAGAATATCTTTGCTAAACTACACCTAACTTTAGAGTCAGTTGACAAATGCAAGAAGAAACGATTTTAAATATACTTTGCGTTTATTGTTTCGTCTCATTGTCTAGGTAAAGCTAGATGAACTTATCCAACATCAATTATATTGAAACTTATCTAACATCAATTATATCGCTAAACTACACCTAACTTTAGATTCAGTTGATAAATACAAGAAGAAATGATTTTAAATATACTTTGCATTTATTGTTTTGTCTCGTTGCCTAGGTAAAGCTAGATGAACTTATCCAACATCAATTATATTGAAACTTATCTAACATCAATTATATCGCTATATTACACCTAATTTTAGAGTCAGATGACAAATGCAAGAAGAAACGATTTTAAATATACTTTGCGTTTATTGTTTCGTCTCATTGTCTAGGTAAAGCTAGATGAACTTATCCAACATCAATTATATCGCTAAACTACACCTAACTTTAGATTCAGATGACAAATGCAAAAAGCAACGGTTTTAAATATACTTTGCGTTTATAGTTTCGTCTCGTTGCCTAGGTAAAGCTAGATGAACTCATTCAACATTAATTATATTAAAAGAAAATGTTAAAAGAAAAGTTTAAAAATAATAATTGATCCTGGTTTCATTCAAGTTCCCAATTTTGGCTAATTCTCCTTCATTTCGTACAGTTTTACAGAAGTACAACGTCATTTTATTGTTAGCCACTTGTAAACCACGAGAAACAATCAAATCAGTAAGGGTAATAGGACTGATAAAGTCGAGCTTTATAAAACAGTATCGTTCAAAATCCTTCAAAGAATTCCCCGATGTGTCCAACTAAACTACCGTGATACCTGAATTTATATCTTGCACCGTCCTTCAACTACAATCGCGTACACTTTCATGATTCGTGGCGCGCGATAAAAAATGTTACTATCCGTAACAGTGTCGAGATAAAGCAGAGATGGCAGATACCGAGGTGCCATCTCGAAATTCGAACGAACGAACAGAATGTTACTTACGCAGCGATTGTGTATCATTGCTCACCAATTTTGTACGGAAGTTCCCTTTAATCCAACAAATCGTGCTCGACCGTAAGGGTAACGGGATTCCTCGCGGGCACCACAAGGTTTTCTAACGACAGCCACGCTCGCGTGTCGGGTATTCGCGTCGCTCTTTTCTCGTCGAACAAAACGAGCAACAGATTCCAGGATCTACCTGCGTCGCGTATATGTAATAACCCGTCACGCACGTGCTTTCGCAGTTACACACAAACACTGAAACGGTGGCCCTGCTTTCACCAACGTGGCTGAACACGCACTTATTCACGATCGAAGGAGAGCCTCCCGTCTTCCGGACCCGAACTTCCACACAGATCCGGTCCTCGCGGCGTTCGACACGTGGTGCCGATCAAGTTCACGAAAAACCGTCGACCAGGCTGCTCGGGCTGTTTCAACGCGCTCGTTCGTTTCCCCCGTTACGTAACACCGGAATCCTTGCCACAGGTTCCTTCTGTCGGCGTTCGTGAACCGATGCACGATCTCCCCGAGCAAGCGAGAACAAAATTCCTCCTCGAGCGGTTCACCTAATTTCTCCCGGCTTGGGCACCGATGCTCGACCTTCAGGCTGCTTGGCGGACCCAACGGTCTTCTCTCCTCTTCCTCGATGACATCTATCAGCGTCGCATTTGCACGTGGCGGCGAGCGAACAGCCGCCAGGGGAACAACCGTTCACCGTTTATCCACGTTCTCTATCGAGCGTTGTCACGGCACACGGGCAACACGTGGTCGATCGTTGGCGTGCGTGATCGCGATCGCGACGCGGGTAACGTTAACGTTGGAACGTCGGGAATGGACTGAACGACACGGGGAATCGAATCGATTCGCGATCCATCGCCGCTGGGACGAGCAGCCGCGGTTGGAAGAAGCTGTCGACGCGTAGAGCTGGTCGGAGCGGAAATCGGCGTGCCACGATCACCTCGCGGTATCCTCGCCAGCATTCAACCGGATACAGAAGCGTGCGTGCACTTTCTCGGTGCATCCCGTGGCTGCGTTCCATGGGCCTCCTATCCGGAGCGCGATACGGCGCGACCCGCGATGTACCCGCGATGTACCCGCGGCTATCGGGAAGATCAAGCGGATGCGATCGTTCGAGGTGGCTGATAATTACGTGTACGCGTGCGATGGAGCAGGGAGCGAGCTAGGGGCGAGCCGGCGTGCTCCGATCGGCCGATTCAGTGATCCGGAGGAATTCCTGGATCGGGCTGTGCGATCCACCGCATGAAAGTGCCACCAGTCGCGTCAGTTTGATGCAAGCAAAACGGAGGAGAGAAAAAAGGTGAAAGAGAGGAAGGGAAAGAGAGAGAGAGAGAGAGAAATGGAGAGAGATAGGAGAGACAAGACAGGGCGAATTGTTTTGTGCGGACACTTTGAAACGATTTGAAAGAAGGAACGAAGGGATACCGCGCCAGACGAAGCGTAAGAGATCGCGCGAAAGGTCCGCGCACGACTATCGACGCCAGGTGACGTGTGATTAGAATAAGGTGTTATCAGCGTGAGCGTGCACAAGGTACTGAACCGCGGCACGAGGTATCCAGTGCCGGCCCCTCTTTGCCGTACAGAAGAGTGGAGGGACAGACAGGTGCTCCAGCTTCTGTCTGTCTGCCTGTTTGCCCGCCTGTCCGCCCGCCCGACACGTTTGCTCCGCTGTTTAAGCTCTGTTCACACTACGCGCACGATCTTATGCGCCGATACCGAACGCGTTCAAACGATGCGTTTTAACACTAAACGTACCTAACAGGGTCAAATGGCCCCTTTCAAAATTTACTTTAAAAATGGTACATTCATTGTTATTTTCTTTGCTCATCTGACTTTCTGTAAATTCTTATATTATCTGATTATTCAATTTCTAAACACTAAACGTACAAAGTGGAGTCAAATGACCCCTTTCAAGATTTACTTTATAAATGGTACATTCATTGGTACTTTCTTTGCTCATTTGACTTTCTGTAAATTCTTATATTATCAGATTATTCAATTTCTCGCTTTTCGTTTTTCATTTAGCTTATTTTTTATCAAGGAAAATTCTTTGCATATCTTATGTACCATGAGGGACCATTTGACCTCTTACAAAATTTATGTATTTTTCTGCAGTTCTCCAACTAGAACCTTAGTTTTGAACTCAGATACACTTTTCAAGCTATAGTTTCATTTATCTGAATCTAATATGTGTGTTTGGTTTGACCATGTGATGTAACGCATAAACGGAAAGGACTCTTATTGGAGATTCATAAGCAACACTCCTTCAAATATGTTCTCTATATCTAAACGAAATAGAAATGCAGTCCTATATTAAGAGTCAGAGAGTAAAGATCAGAGCCTACAAAAATTTTGCGAACCATTTTCTCTAATAAATTAAAAATTTCTTTCTAAAAAAAAACCGTTTCTTTCATAAGGAGTCGTTTGACCCTTTATGATAACAATAGGTATATATAAAGTATGGGTTCGTTTAGTGTTAACTTTGAATTAGTTAAAATTGGAGAGAAATTTTGTTAAACGTTCAGCTCGGTTACACGTTGGTTCTTTTTAAATGTCATCCCTGTCTAAACCTACGTCAAAATCGGGACGGATCGAGGTGGACCGTTATCGGGAGCGTTTTTGGACATTAACACTAGAACTACCAGAAGCAGTCGAAATGACGGATTCACGATTATTCATAGCAATCTTATAAATTCCCTTTACCAAGCTTCCAAAATTTACTATGATATTCTCCAGAAAATATAAATAAAGATTTGTTCTCTATATATTCAATATCTTCTCATGTAATTTTCAATTTGTTTTCTTCCATGCAAATAAGTATACATTAATTGTTGATAGTTCTAGTGTTAATGCACCTTAAACACTAGAACTACCAGAACAGTCAAAATGTCCAATTGGTGATTATTCATGACGACCTTATAAATTCACTGCGATGAAGCTTCCAAAATTTACTATGGTTATCTGCGGAAAATATAAAGATTTGTCTTCTATGTATTTAATAGATTTTCATGCAATTTTCAATTTTATCTCTTCAATGCAAATAATTACACTATAATTGTCAGTAATTCTAGTGTTAAAGCTGCATTAACACTAAAACTACCAGAGCAGTCAAATTGATCAATTAGTGATTATTCATAGCAAGCTTATAAGTTCATCACAGTAAAGATTCTAAAATTTACTATAATTTTCCGCAGAAGGTATAAATAAAGATTTGATTTCTGTGTATTCGATATTTTTTCATATGATTTTCAATTTCATCTATCTCATGCAAATAAATACACTGTAATCGTCGGTAGATCTAGTGTTAAAACGCTCGTGAGGGGCAAAACTTTGAAAGAATGTGAGACTGCTGCTGTTCAATCAGTTAAGCTCTGTTCACGTACGTGTGAGATCAGTGAAAAATTCGATGGGATGTTTAATGCGTCGGATAAGTTTCAACGGTACTTCTGAACGCCAAACTACTGTGCATGTATCGTTGAACATCAAAACAGTCTATCAGAATGTTCGTTAAAAAGGCAGATTTAGTTGCACCAACGTTAACAAGACATTTTATTCAGTACCTTGTATTACAAATAGGTTCTGATGGAACAGCAAGATGATATTTAAAAACATAGTCTCAGATCTGTATCATATATAACAACGTCAAACGTTATTGAAGTAGTTTCATGCGCTTTAACACTAGAACTACCGACGATTGCAGTGTACTTATTTGCATGGAACAGATCAAATCGAAAATTACATGAAGAAATATCGAATACACAGAAAACAAATCTTTATTCATACCTTCTGCAGAAAATCATAGTAAATTTTGGAAGCTTGATAAAGTGAATTTATAAGGTTGCTACGAATTATCATCAATCAGTCATTTTGACTGCTTTAGTATTAATTTTATTTTATTAGTATTAATCTAGTAATAATTTTATGTATTTCTACGGTATCTTTTACTTAAAAGACAAATTTATTTCAGAAACGTACTTTTAATTAATTATTACTAAACGTATTTATTTATTACTCTTGTTAAGCCTTATTTATTCGAAAGCTCATGCTGTTTCATGTAAACTGCGATTTCTATATAAACCTGAATTCGACGATCCAGTCCAAGTTAAAGATAATTAAATCGATAATGATTAATTCCTCATTTCTTTAGAATAATTAGCCAAATGCAAAAAATGAAAGGAACGTCGTTGTAACTTTAATTTTTAATCTAATATTTTGATTTAAGTTTATCAATTTAGTTTTATCAACTACATTTACAATCTTAAATAAGAACATCAATTTCTATTTTTTACTTTTACACGTTAATTTTACCAAATCCTTTCCGTGCAAAATAAATAAATAAAACTAACATTCTTATGGCATATCTTTATTAATACTGCCTGTAGATTATACATTCGCTTAATCCACCTCGTATCATCTAATTAACAAAACGGGCCCCGTTCCTATGGCATTTGTCTGTTTTTATTTCCTTATTAATTACTCGACGAACTAGACAGGAGAAAAAATAAACAAATTGGAGCGACCACATCCGAAGAATATTTCTCGATATTACACCTGATGCGATTATACCTTTTACTGTCGTAGCTTTCCGCTTATTAAATGCGAACGATCCCCGATTAGAGCTTGATCGAACGTTCATTTTATTATTAACTGTCTATCATTTTTCTGACAAGTACATCGCATCGAAGAATTTGAAAAAATCCCTTTGACGGACTCGCTAATGCGGAAGATGATACGTGATCAACACGAAAACGATCGTTTCTACAGATATACTACTGATTAACGTGTGTCACTGCCTACGGATTATCGATTAAATTATTTGATAATTCTTCATGATAGAAAGTCCATCTAGCGTAAAAATTAAACGTACACCTTACTTCTATATTCTACGTCAATTGTGTAATTAAAGTCGACTTGATAAACGGTTGCTTCAGGATTAATCATTTTCTGATATCCACGAATCATAAAGATCACAACATTTGATAGAAAACATGTGTATTTATATGAATATACATTAATATAATGTATGTCCTTTTTTTAAAGCTACAGAACATTGACTATTACATATATTATACTTTTGGCTTGCGAATGGTTAGCTGATATTTTATATATTTGGCTTGAATTTCATTATTGTATACTGTTCACAGAACGGCAAGAGTATCTACTTTATTTGCAATTTTATTGTGAAAAACAAAACTAATTTGATACAGAATATAAAAATATTAAAATTGAAGTAAATTTCAACCAAAATTTTGAAAATTGATTTTGTTATTATCATTTTCAAATTTAAGCTAAACATAAATAGTTAAACTAACAAAAACTGTAATAATAATAATGTTATAAAATATTTAAGTAAAAATGATAATTTTTTATCTTTATAGAGATCTGTAGAAGTTATACGTATAAATATTATATTCTCCTTTATCTTCATTAATTATATATGTATAATAATTTATTATGTACCCATGTTTAATCATAATATAGTATAACATCAAACCACTATAACAGATAATAAACAGTTTCACCGTATACTTTTATTACCATTTGCCTTTTTCGAAATTCGTTCAAAAATTTTCCATCAGATGGCATAGCCTATCAATTGAAATAATTTTCTAATATTTATAAATATATAATATCCCCAAGAAATTTTATCTACATTAATTGAATTTAAAAATTCCTTTACTTTAGCATTAAATTTACAAATATGTTTTAATAAAGCTATCTTTAATTAATATTAAGATAAGTTTTTCTTATCAAAATATTCAATTATAATAAACTTATGAAGTAATAATTATGCACTATGTATAAAAATATGCCTGAAATTTGCAATCATAAACATGCAATTAATTCTAAATTATAAGTACTTTTAGGTAAATTTTAAAATAGCAGAATGGAATACAAATAATTTATTCTAATATATAAAATAAGTATTAAATGGAGATAATTAATAATATTGCATTGCTTATATATTACACTTTGTATAAAGCAGATATATCTTTCTATATGATAAAATGTTAAATTTTAACAGAAAGCAACAATAAGAACATTACCACGTGCGGTTATACACTAATCGCATGGGTTTAAAATTTTTTGTTTATGCATAATATTGTGATCCATATTAAATTTTATAACACACATAATGAAAGAAACAACTTGAAATAGAATGCCTAATTATTTTTTTACTTTTACATGTTAACTATATAGATTATTTAATATAGAAACGTTAATTTAACCAAAAAGATGCAGGACTTGTGACATTTTTACTCCAAAAGTGAACAATCAATAATTTTGTACATAAATAAAATGTGTATTTTTATATTTACCAATCAATTAAATGATGAGTATTAATCATGTGTAAATAAATAAATTTGTAAATATAGTTTTAATGAAATTATTTAATTGAATTGAAATAAGAAATCATAAAACAGATGTATTCTATTTTTAAATCATGAATGAAAATTATATAGAAATTGTTTAAAAGTTTATATCTTTAAGTATAATGACTAAATAATGAATTATATGTATTTTTAAATTTTATCTTGAGTGATTTTAATATATAATTTTCAAATAAAGAAAATGCAATCCTTCAATAAAATGCCATCCTTTGGAGATGATACTTTGTATGCCTGTATTCAGGCTGAAATAAAAAATAAGAATATTATTAATAGTGATAATAATATGGATAAATGTATCAAAAATAATACATTCCCTTCTAAAGTAACGAATGAATCAAATAATACTGATAATGTTACTCAATCAAATGAAATATTATATGATTCAACTGATACGAAACTTATTTCAAATGAACATAATTTAAAATGTAAAAAACTTAGGCCAGATAGTGGAACAAAATTTACTACTGGACCTAGTACTTCATCAAATAGATTAAAAATGAAAAGACTGACTTCCTTAAAAAAGAATTATGGTCTATCTAAGATTGATGTAGAAAATATTAATGTTAATATTGATCATACAAAAAACAGTATTTCTTCAAATACAAATGTACTAAGAAAACAGAGTTGTAAATCTGAATTATCATCCTTACATGAGAATAATTTAAAAGATAATGTTATACCTAATATAACAAATAATACAACTAATTCAGTATCAACTAATAGTAATGTTACTATGAATAATACAGAAAAATCTTCTATAATACAAACGAATCCTTCTATCTCTGTTATTTCTACCCAAGAACGATGTAAATTAGCTTCATGGGGCTTACCACCTAACATTCTTCAGGTAATGTAACCAATCACTTATTTCTTGCTTATATTAAATGTACATGGATTTCAAAGCTAATTAGCTATTCCTTAATATAAATAAATTTATAATTGATGTTGCAGAAATATGAAGCTCATGGAGTAACTACTATGTTTTCTTGGCAATTAGAATGCTTATCAAATCATAAAGTTATTGAAGAAAAATGTAATCTTATATATTCTGCTCCAACATCTGCTGGAAAGACATTGGTAGCAGAAATTTTGATGATAAAAACAATATTAGAAAGACGAAAAAAAGTAATTTTCATCTTGCCATTTGTCTCTGTTGTTAGAGAAAAAATGTATTATTTTCAAGTAAGATTTAATTGTGTAAATGAATAATTTGGAAACATTACGTATGACATCCTCTCAACTATAATTTTTTCAGGATTTATTGTCTGATAGTGGAATTCGAGTGCAAGGATTTATGGGTGGTGTTGTACCTCCCGGAGGGTTCGCGGCAACCCACGTTGCAATAGCAACCATTGAAAAAGCAAATTCATTGATAAATCGTTTAATGGAAGAAAATGAACTAGTCAATTTAGGAGCTGTAATCATAGATGAATTACATCTTGTTGGTGATCCAAATCGCGGATATCTTCTAGAATTACTTTTAACTAAATTGAAATATATGACTTTTCGGTAATTGATTTATTTATATTTAATGCAAAGAAAATACAACATTATTGAAATGAATAAAGAAATTCGCATTTCTTTCTATTACAGAGATGAAAATATTAATATACAATTAATTGGTATGTCTGCTACGCTTCCCAATTTATCTCTTTTAGCTAAGTGGTTGAATGCAGAATTATATAAAACAGAATTCAGACCAGTACCTTTAAATGAGCAATGCAAGGTATTATATAGTATATAAAAACATAATACCCTTATAATTTGGAATACATATCCTTATTATCTTCAGATAGGCAAAAATATTTATGATAATAAATTATGTCTCATAAGAAGTTTAATACCAATGCCAGAATTAACTACGGATCCTGATGATATTCTTCATCTATGTGTTGAAACAATATCAGATGGACATAGTGTATTAATCTTTTGTCCAACAAAACATTGGTGTGAGAAATTATCTGAACAAATTGCTGTTGCATTTTTTAAATTAGGTTTGCCTAATCATTTTTATTTTATATGTTGAATTAATAATTTATAATAACATTTATAATTCATAATAATGTGATAGGTCAACAAGATACATCATTGGGAAAAGTTTTAAGACTCCAATTAGATTCTACGTTAATCTCTGAAACATTGGAACAACTAAAACGGAGCCCTGCAGGTTTAGATAATGTATTAAAAAATACAGTTTCGTTTGGAACAGCTTTTCATCACGCCGGTCTTACTATGGAAGAACGCGATATTATAGAAGGATCTTTCAGGTTTCTATTTTGCAGGACGTAGATATAAAAATATTAAGATGTTAAAAGTTAAATTATTTTTAGGTCTGGATCTTTAAGAGTGCTTGTTGCAACATCAACTTTAAGCAGTGGGGTAAATTTACCCGCTCGAAGAGTAATTATTAGATCTCCGATGTTTGGTGGTAAATTACTAAACAGCCTTACCTACAGACAAATGATAGGGCGAGCAGGTAGAATGGGAAAAGATACAGCAGGTATAATCAAATAATAAAATAAAATAATTTAATCTTGTATGTAAGTAAATTATAGTGAAAAACGAATAAAATGAAATATAATTTAAATTATATTTTCTTAGGTGAAAGTATACTTATTTGCAAATCAAATGAGCAAAAAGCAGCTGAGATATTATTATCAACTTCTTTAGAACCAATTGAATCTTGCCTAGAAGATTCAGGACTTTTGGTTCGAGCACTTCTAGAAGCTATAGCTGCTGAGGTTGTATACACTCCCTCAGATCTTGAAATGTACACTAAGTGTACTTTAGTAAATCTGAATAATAAACATAACTCAGAAGATCCTTCGTATGAAGCAATTAAATTTTTAATAGATAATGAATTTTTATTGTATGTATATTAGTGAAACTTGTGTATATGATTTTATATTAGTTAATACTTCCATGTTTCACATATTACATAATATTATATAGATTACAAAAAACTGAAGAAGGACATAGGTGGGTAGCTACAGCTTTTGGAAAAGCATGTTTAGCAGCTTCTATACCACCAAGAGATGGGTTATTTTTACTCGAAGAACTTCAAAAAGCAAGACGCTGCTTTGTCTTGGATACAGAATTACATGTGATATATCTAGTAACACCTCTTAATTCAGGAAATCAAATTGGAACTATCGATTGGATGACGTTCTTTGAATTATGGAAAACATTATCAGAAAGTGAACGTAGAGTTGGACAACTTGTTGGTGTACAAGAACGATTTTTAATGTCAGCTATTAAAGGCATCGTGCGATCAGGAAAATTGGTAAATTTCTTTGATAATATATTTAAGACGTGAATGGATTTATTAATTATATGTTTTAAATAATACAATCTACTTCCAGCTTAATATACATAGAAGATTTTTTACTGCATTAGCTTTACACGACTTAGTTCGTGAAGTTCCCCTTAATACAGTTTGTAAGAAATATGGTTGTTGTCGTGGAGTTCTCCAAAATTTACAACAATCTGCTTCTACATTTGCTGGTAATATTTTCTATACATTGTAAAAGAATATTCTATCTGATGATATTACCAAATTTCAAACTGATTTTTAGGAATGATCACACAATTTTGTAAACAGCTGGGTTGGGATTGTATGGAATTGTTAGTTTCACAGTTTCAAACGCGATTACAATTTGGTGTCTGCAGAGAATTATTGGATTTATTGCGTCTTCCAATGTTAAATGGACTGCGTGCTAGAAGTCTTTACAAGCATGGAATCACATCTGTTGCAGATTTAGCTGTTGCTAATGACCTTGATGTTGAACGTGCACTTTATAAGGCACTTCCTTTTGAAAGGTATATTATAAAAATATGTCAATAATATACAATGTACAAATTATAACTTTTAAAAAGAATATACAATATTAGAATTACATTTTAGCGAAAAGGAACAAGATGGAGAACACGAATCTGAAGCGGAGAAACGGAATAAAATGAGAACAGTCTTTGTTACTGGAAAAGATGGTTTAACACCTCATGAAGCTGCAGTCATGTTAGTTCATGAAGCCAGAATATTAATACAGGTAAGTAATTACTATAACATTGACAAGTAAATACTTTTGAATAATTTTAGATCTAATTTTGCATATTTATCATAGAATGAACTAAGATTGCAAGATATGTCATGGAAACAAAATGAACAGTCTATGGTTACAAATGAATCAAACACTAAAATAAATTTACAAGTACAACAAAGCATGCTCCAAACTTCGGAAGATGCAAATCAGATGAAAAATGTATACCAAAATTGTGAAAATGAAATTAATACTAGCGAAATACTTAATCCAGATAAACATAAAAAAAATTCATATTTAATAATTAACCGGAGTATAAACAAGGACATGGATTCTATTAATGAAAAAACAAACAAATTGAATTATAAACCTCATAAAGATGAAAAACCTAAAATTAATTCAGATGTCACGGCGGATACTATAGATTCTAAGTGCGACTTAGAGAATAATATAACACAGAATGTAAGGAATGATAATATGAAACTGACTGATCAATTATTAGAAATAAATATTCCAGAATGTTTAGATTCTCCAGCTGAAAAGCTGTCCTTTGATTTTTTTGAAGATAGCAGTCCTAAAATAGCACATAGTAGCAAAGAAAAACGAAACAGTGAATCATTAATTAATTTCAAAAACACTACAAAGAGAGGTACCCATAATGTTAGTATCAGACATTCTATTAATGATATCCAGAATGCTCAAGATACAAATAATACACCCATCAAGAAAATAAGAATTTCAAATGAAACAGACACTGCATTACCGATAATAGGAAATACAACTATACGTTTATCTGGTTTCGAAAGTGGTATAAAACCAACCATTTCAAGAAGTCCTAGTTTATTCGATGAGAGTTTAAATCTCGATACACAGATTTGCAATGTTCTTGAACAAAATATTATTAATTCTACACACTTTTCAGAATTTCAAGATACTAAACTATCAGAACACATACAAATAGCAGAGAATAAAACAAACATACAATTGCAAACCACTTACACTATTAGTAATGAAAGACAAGCGGAAAACGATGTGAAATATAAAAATGTAAATAAAAATTCCTTAAATTTTACGAATTTACAAGCAAAATATAATATACCTTCAAAGAAAGATGATTCTTGGAATGAACCAAAAAAACTTATAGAAAAGTCACATGAATTTAAATATAAAAATAATGAAGACATATTAGTTAAACGTAGTATT
Source organism: Tetrapedia diversipes (assembly GCA_033822845.1). NCBI lineage: Eukaryota > Metazoa > Arthropoda > Insecta > Hymenoptera > Apidae > Tetrapedia > Tetrapedia diversipes. The sequence goes on from JAOPTO010002164.1 coordinate 31,358, forward strand.
AGCAACGTAAAAAACATAAATATGCAGCATATTGTAGAAACTACTGCAGCAAATAGTTCTACACCAGAGATGAACAAAAATCATAAAAAATTTGAAACACCTACAAATACTCCTGATAGCTTAACAAAAATATCATATAATCGTAAATTAAGCGATATATCAGTCACTAAATCACCTGTAGCAAATGTCGTTGTATTTAGCAAGAATCATGCAACATCATTAGATTCAAATAAATCAGACCCAGATGATATTATTATTGCTTCTCAAATTATGAATTCACCTGTTACAAATCTTAAAATACAAAGTAAATTAAATTCCGAAAGGAAGCAGAAGATGCGTATTCAAGAAGTTTTCAATCATATATTAGATGATAAAAACTATGCAAATACTGTTTCGAAAACAATACAAATTGAAAAATGCAAAACTGAGCCAAAATTAAGAAATATACTTGCACAAAGTGGTTTAATTAATCAAAATTATAGTATAGATAATATAATTTTTAATTCAGATGAAGATACGCCTATAAAATCAGAAAAAGTTGCTCAAAGATCTAAAATTATTTTAGAAAGAACCCAAGAAAGCCCTAAAACATGTACACAAGCAAATGAATTTACGGACAGTATGAGTGATACATCTGATTGGAATACATTAAACATTATAAAAGTTGGAAGTGATAGAGGCACGTTTAATTTATTTAAACGTGAAGTAATGCAAAAGCGATATATTGCTCTAGCTTTAAATTGTGAATTGTATAACGATGAAACAAACAATATAGGTTCTAAAATTGTTGGCCCTGCTACTAAAGAACGAAAGAAAAGGTCTAAAAGAGTAGACACTTATGTGCACGGTGACAAAAAAGTGTGTGGTGCTGCTATTGCTTGGGCAAACAATATTGCATATTACATTTCTTTTTTTAATGAACAAGGTATTAAAAATTACATTATCAATTCTTTTCTGAAAGTTACGTGTAGCTTTTACCATGCTTCTTAATGTAAAATTATCGCATTGATGTTTTCACACGCTAAGTGATTATAAGTCAACTATCAAGTCCACACGTTTTACGTGCATTGGTGTGCCTGCGAATACTGACTCGATTGCTATGGAATTTTTGAAATATATACATTAGATTATATGAAAATGTCCTGATGAGTTCACAATAGATTTTTATACGTGAAAAGAAAAGGAAATTATCAACCTAGCGCTAACACGAGTAAAAATGTGTCTTGTATATCTAGATTAACGTTTTACTATTCGTAGGCGCGTTAGTGCACGCGAAGCATGAGTTTAATGATTAATTTGAGCTGCTTGCTACGAAAAGCAATGTTCATAATGTTCTGAAAATATCTATATAATTTTTATAATAAATTTTCAGATCTAAAAGTTCCAGGCAAGGAACAAATGAAATTATTAAGAGAATTACTTTCTAACACACTTTTACACGTAAAATGTTTTGCAACTAAAGAAATGTTTAAAACCTTGTATGAATGTTGTAATATTATCGCAACTTGCAAATTTTTAGATCCAAAGGTAGCAAACTGGTTATACGATGGGAATATTTATGAAAAAACTTTTGATGAAATGGTAAACAAGATATACAATTATCATTAACAATATTATTTATGCTATTATATGATTTTTAGAAAGTCATTCTAATTGTAAATAGGTGAAAGAATATTTTCCACGAGGGTACTTCATAACTAAAAAAATAGGTACCTGTTATAATACAGGACCGGGATTGCATATCAAAAGTACAATTCCAGGAGAATTTAGAGCATCTGCAGAAACTGTACTTACATGGCATATGACAGATGTACTTTTAGATAAGTTAGAACAAATAAGTCCAATATTACTACATACATTTAAAGGTACATCGTTAATATATACCTTATTGTATAAGGTGATCTGAAACTGATGGTATAAACGAACTGATCCTACATGAAAAAATCAGTCGAAAGCATACGATAATATTTTTTTTATATGAGGTTTAATTTTCTAAAAAATCGGCTTTAAATATTGAATGAATACGCGTGTACTTGGCAAAGTTTCTGTCTAACGGCACTCCGTGTAAATTACTTAAAGTTACAAAATAAAATTGCATAAAAAGTTGAACAACTGAAGAAAAGAATTAGCTTAGTATTTAATAAATTCAAATAATAGAGCACACTAGAAAGCGTTTATAAAAATTTAATTCAAAGACTAGAATTGTGTGTTCAATAAAATGAGCGATATTTCCGATATATTCTTTAACAATAAAATTTATTGTATTTGAATACTCTGTTTTACTGTATATTTTTAATTACTTAGTACAATATATACAAACTTTAATCGAGGCAATAATTTACAATGAAATCCGTTAAACAAAGAGATACTCAAGTGCACGAATATTTAAACTTAATTTTCTTGACTATGCAAAAATATTATTCTCTATTTTCAATATGTTACTTCATGTAGAATTATTCCCTGTCCAGTTGTACCATCAATTTATCATATTTTTTCTTTTTTTGAAATAATCCTAAATATATATTTTTAGATACTGAAATGAAGACAGTAACTTTATTAGCTTGCATGGAATTAACTGGATTAGGTGTCTCTTTAAAATCGCTACAAGATTTATCTTCTGTTATCCGTGAGGAAATTACATCATTAGAAGAACGAGCTTACAAATTATGTGGAAAAAAATTCAATTTTTCTTCATCTAAAGAAGTTGGAGAGGTTTGTAAATATATCATCAAAATATATTATTTTTATAATCATTTGAATCTAATTCTTAAATTTGAATTGTAAAGGTTTTAGGTTTAGGTAGAGGGAAGAAGATTAGTGTTAATAAAGCTGTATTAAGACAATCTGAACATCCAGTATCTAGTCTTGTTATGTCATGGCGTAAATTAAATGCTACTCAATCCAAAGTATGTATAACTAATTTAGTGATTCGGAATAATGTATTAGATGAAAGTTTCATGAATCTAAATTTTTAGATTGTTTATCCAATATTAAATCTTGCTCAGCACAGTTCTCGTATTCATGGTAACTGTGTCACATATACATTAACTGGTAGAATTTCAATGCATGAACCAAATTTACAAAATGTGCCAAGAGATTTCACTTCTGAGGATAATAGTTTTACAATAAGTGTTCGAATGGCATTTATACCGGCTATAGGTAACATTATGTTGTCAGCTGATTACTGTCAACTTGAATTAAGAATATTAACCCATTTTTCGAGAGATACTATATTAAGCGATATTATGCGAAAACCGGGTGATATTTTTAAAAACATTGCGGCAAACTGGAATCATGTATCAGAAACTCAGGTATAAAATCTTATAAAAATAATTTGTTTATGTAGTTAAAATTCTATAAAAATAGTTAATTATAAGTAATCGTTAATGCTAGAAATAAGTATTAATTACTTTGACATTATTATTAAAAGGTCGACGATAAAATGCGTCAACATACAAAACAATTATGTTATGGAATGATTTATGGTATGGGAGTAAAATCACTTGCAGAAAATTTGTCAATAGATGAGATTAAAGCTAAAGAGTTTCTAAAATCTTTCATGGATGCATATCCAGGTATATCTAAGTGGTTAAATGATGTACTAGAGGAAGCACGTGGAAATGGATATATAACAACCATTTTAGGTAGACGTAGAATGTTTCCTGAATTGACAAGTACAAATTCAGCAGAAAAATGTAAACATTTTTAATATGTTTTCAAATAAAATCTTTAAGCAGTTATAAATAAGTAATTATAATTTTTTTATTATACAGCACAAGCAGAACGTCAAGCAGTGAATACTAAAGTTCAAGGTTCTGCAGCTGATATTGTGAAAAAGGCAATGGTGAATATTGAAGAAAGAATACGATTTGAATTTCCAACATCAGCCACTATTATGCCTATTGCCAATTATACTCGTAAATTAAGAAGTAATATTAGAGAAGCACAGCAAAAGGGTGGATATTTAGTATTACAACTTCATGATGAACTTTTATATGAGGCAAATATTCAATAAAATTTTACTCATATTGTAACTTTTACCTGATATGTCTATGCATATCTCTTATTAAAATAAGTTCATATTTTTACAAAACAATAATCTTTTTCATGTTTTTCTCTTTTGTAGGTTAATATAAATGACTTAAGACAAGTTGCAACAATAATAAAGGAATCAATGGAGCAAGTGTGTCAACTTGCAGTACCATTGCCTGTAAAACTTAAAGTTGGACCTGCATGGGGGGATCTTTCTGAATACAATATTTATTAAGTTATTCTATAAGAATAATATTTATAACCGTATTTCATGTTTATACTTACAAAAAAAAATAAACTGTTTTAAGTACAGGATTTAAATCTAAAAGAAAGTTTACAAAAAAATATTTACTAAATATAATTTTTTAAATAACTTTTACAATCTTAATAATGTTATAAAAAATATTAATGTGTGATACAAATGTCAAAGCATATTATATAAAAAAAGTATTTAAATAGTAATTTAGTTTTTATAGATTTACTTATCAGTATTCTTACTGTTATAAAGATGCTCATGTGGTTGTATTGTATAAGACCATTGAATTATACAATAATAAATAAAAGCTTTTGTTACTCAACATTTTTTATTATTATACATAATGATAATTTTATAAGTAATCTATTATTAAAAAAATATTTTTTAAATTGTATCACAGGGAGGTGCAAGTGATTGATGTAATTTTGTTACTGCTGTTTGTACTATTTGCTGAAAGGTTTCATCTTCCTTACTGGTTACTTCCAAATTTAATAAATCTATGTGTGCTTTTTTCCCATCAACTGTTACATACAATTTTTCTCCTTTAAATATCTTAGGAACAGAATCTTCACCAAACATTTCTTGGAGCATCTCTATCAAACATTCTTTAAAATGCATTCGATCCATTTTTGTAGGTGCAGGTAACACTTTAGGTGGTTGCTCCATCATTTCAGCTTGTAATATTGCTGTCAACACAGAATCTGCATACATATCATTTACAGGTGTTGCAATCCATTCCATTGTAACAATTTTTCCATCAATTGTAACATCAACATTTTTAAAAACTCGTAGTTTCTTGTCATCTATAACCTCTAAATTTCCAGCAATTTGATTTAGGAGGTGCTTTAACACTGGTAATGATGCTGAGAAATACACACTTTGTCTTTGAACAACTTGACTCATACTCATGTCCGTATATTTTGATAAATCACAAGGTGCTAACATATGATAATTGAAGTTTCTCTTAACTAAAACTCCAGATAATATTTGCCTAGGTTGTGGAGTTTCCATTGCTAATGTACCCATTACTTTAGCAGTTTTTTCTCCTCTAAAATATAATTCAACAGCAACAGTATTTCTAGGATTATGTATTTCCATTGTTGTATTGGGATCATCTTCATATTCTCTTTGCAAAGCAGCTTTTAATCGTCCCATTTCATTTTGTTCTCCATGTACAAGTACAACATGAGGTGGTTTCAAAATACGTATAAATTCTGATGTTTGTTGATAGTCTGTATGTGCTGAAAATGAGATATAGTCAACAGACATTTTTAATGGTAATTTTTGTCCAGACATGGTTGTAATCTCTTCAGGTTCTGACAATATAGTTTTTGCTAATGTTCCTTCTACACAATAACCAGCAATTATAATTCCATTCTTCGCATCAGTACACCAAGATTCAAATAATTCCCTTGATAGACCACTTTGCATCATACCAGGAGTAGCCATTACTACACATGGTCCAATATCTTCAAAATGATCAATTCCTTTTAAATTCGAAATATGTTTAAATACAAAAGGATTATTAATAGCTATTTGTCTTCTAATTTTATCATTCATTGCATTCACATAGGTCTGATAAACAGCCATACACTTTTTTGCTAAAGAAGATGCATAATATATAGGAATTTCATGAAGCTCTGGATGTTGACTCCAATATTCATCTAAAATAAGAAGAAGTTCTTGTGCTCTACCTAATGCAAACACTGGTATTAAACACCTCCCTCCTCTATTAACTATATCATGAACTAAATTTGTAAATCTTCCTTCACGGTCTTCTCTTTTCTCATGTATATGTGTACCATAGGTAGATTCAGTAATTAAAACATCTGGATGAATATTTGGGATTTCAGCAGCCATCAAATGTCTATCTTCTTGTCGACTAAAATCTCCAGTGTATAAAATTTTAACACCTGCTATTTCTATCATAAACATAGCAGCACCTAACACATGCCCAGCAGTATAGGCCCAAAACTTTATTCCAAATACATCTTTTTCTTCATGAAAATTAATTGTTTCTATTTTATCCATACTAGTTTCTAAATCTGATTCTGTATATAACATTTGTTCTGTTGCAATGTTGCTGACTTTAATATAGTCAGATAAAAGCCAACGATAAATAGCTTTGGTTGCATGAGTCATGAAGCAACGTCCTTTGAAGCTAGTCTTTTGTAAAAACCATGGTAAAGCTCCACAATGATCCAAATGAAAATGAGAAATCAATAATAAATCAATTTCATCTGCTTCCACTAAATCCACAAATGGTAATGCATCCATACCAGATAAGCCAGGATGAATACCACAGTCTAACATAATCTTTTTTCCTTTAAATTCTAACATAATACATGATCTTCCTACTTCTTGGCCAGCTCCAAGTGGTCTAATTGATAATAAGTCACTTTCTTCAGCTGGCACTTGTGTTTCTGGTTTTCTTTTTGCAGACATTTTTCACCACTTTAATTATCATATAATACAAAAAAATATTTGTATTCACAATCTCATACTGTTTAGTTATAAATAATATCCTTATGTGAAGTTTAATATTTTTTACATTTATAAATAGTGTACATACACATTTTATTGTTGAGCCACGAAGAAAAAATGAATATTTAATAACTGTATGTCTATGTATAACTAATACGAAGGTTAGAAAATTGTTTTTCCGATTAAATAGTTAAAATATATACAAGAATTTTTAACGAAATAAATTAAAATATATTAATTATTCTCTTTCAATCTACGTTTTGCAAATGAAATATTGCATTAATATTTGAATTAACTCATGGTATTCTTTTAAACGTAACCTATGATATTGTATACGTATGGAACAAATCAACACAGTTTTGAGCATTATACTCTGTTACATGCAAAAGCGTAAGTATACAATCCAACATAAACTTATCTTTTCTAAATATATCTACACATATTTTATTGTTAAATGTTCTAGATTATATTGTATTTTATAAATGCAGTAAATAATTCTTTACAGATATATAAAGGTTGGAATTTTTGTAATTACAATTTTTGCTAATGCAAATAATAAAATTTATCTTGGTATTTTTCTAAAATTACGTAGATTTGACTTAATTTAATATCTGTTTAAAAAATTATTTATAATGAATATTCTTTTTGTACTACATTAATTTCTTAGACAAAAATCTTTGTTTTTTGCCCGTTAACGTATATTTGGTATACTATATATATGTAGATCATTCTACACCAAATCGATTATATAATTTTATGCTTATAGTGTCTAAGATTTTTTTTTAGAAAATACCTTATAGATCATATGAAAATAGATGGAATTTAAGGCATCATTTAACTGGTTTTAAAGTTGATTAAAAAATACAGATTTTGGAAGTTGATAGCTTTTACTAATTTTTATAAAGAATTTTTATCTCTACAATTATTAAAATACAAGCGTTGCCTTTGTCATATATATCGCAAGAAATTCTTTGAAATTAATTTTTCATTTGATTTATGAAATCATTTTTTGCAATAAACAATTATGAAAAGCATTTGTTTTACAAAATTGTAAACAGGAGATGCTCTCGAAATTCGCGGGACACGACGATTTAAGTAAGTTCATTGCATATTCAACCGCTTTCTTCAAGTAAATTTGGAAGATTCAAATATTTTGTATACATTATAAATGATAAAGTTACACAAAGTTTACATATTGTATATGTAACTTTTTTGGATTTTTATATATGTTTTAAAGATATCAATTATATTCTTACAGTACTTTGAAACATTTTGCACATAATACAATTGGAAGGGTCAACTTGTTTTTTTTAAATTATATTTAAATTGAAAATGTTATGTTTACAATATTTTATAATTAATAATTTATAATCATACGTACATACCAATGTGCTTCGTAGATACAAAAAATCGTTCACTGCGGGAAAACTTGTTCAATTTTCATTTTAACGAAAAATGTTACGAAACTATTTAAACGCACTTCGATAGAAACTATTTCACTATATTATCGGAAGGTAGCGCTGTAGGATTGATTTGTAAAAGACCGCCATATTAGAATTATATAAAATACATTATTCCTCAATAGATTATGAATTTGAATTTATAAAATATTTTGAATGTACAGAAAAAGAAATTGTTAAATAAAAGCATTAGACATTTTTTCTTTTAATGTTTCTGTTAAAACTCTTTGATTTAAAAAAGAAATCGTAAAGATAAAATATGAAATTTGTATTTTTTAAATGAAAAATTGAGAATTTATTTCAATAAAATTGAAACTGTAAAAGTAAAATACATAATAATCAGTATGTTTTTAATCGATTAAACAGAATCTATGAAACATTTATAAAATTTATTATGAAATTCTTTTTCAACTATTCATATATTCTTTGTAAATATTTACTTTCTAAACATTGAGTTACGTAGTTATTGTTTTTTTTTAAAAAGGCAATATGATAAAGTAAAAAGATATTGTTAATATTAAAAGAGACAAATATTTTTCATTTACGATATTATTTTATTATTATAATATTTCCAATCGCAATATGTAATACATTTGATATTATAAATGTATTTAATTTTTAATCAAGGAATTAACGTATCTCGCGGCCATTTTTATCTTTTTATTTTTATCAATTGTCGATTACATAGCGATTTACTAAGGTAGAGCATAGATCATATTAGTAGGTTAACAAGCTTGTGGCAACGTAATCCTATAATAATTGACAAACAGCTCTAACGGTATTTATCTAGTAACAGTGTTTGAGTGTGTCTATCTTCAGAAATAAAGTACACATTCCGATATGAGTACGTAAAACATAGATTTATCGCATTATCGCCAAAGTATTGATAAAGTTGAACTTTTTCTTATTTTACGTTACGTCTATTCTTATGTGAATCTTATACTTGGTTATATAATTCTTTTCGTATCTCGGTCAGCTGGAAACGCCACTAACATCAGATTCTTATAGCTGAACATACACATGTACCGCTACTGGTTTGAATATTAGTGTTCTACTATCGCACAAACACTTTTCATTAATTTCTCTAGGTATAGATTTATTTTTTGCTTTAAATTGTGCAATTTATTATTAGTTTAATTAAACAGTACCTATTGAATAAATACATTGCGTAACATATCACGTGCTATACATTTTGTAATTGTGTTTTCACTCATTCTTTTTTTTTTTTTAAGTATTCGACGGTATACTAACATTGCCTAACAAAAATTTGAGATAATTTTAGCAGTTCATTCAAGTATGTTCATTTATAGATATCGCATAACAATGTTATTATCGATGTTAGTTGATAATAACTTTATCTACCTAAGTGATCGTAAATCATGTATTTTTCGAGTACTTGCACTTTATCACTGTATCAAATTTGTTGGGTATCAAACACATTTTTCTGTTGCTTTCAACACTGTGGTTTTGTATCATTAAGTGTAAAGCACTTGTTCGTTAATTGATCTTCCTTTCATATAATCTTGCGATGTTGGAAATATTTAGTCGCGCGAAAGTGCTAGAATGTTAAAAGGTCACGAGTCCAATTCGGTGTGGCTTCACCAGCACGTATACACACATGTACAATTAGGCCTCTTTCACACGGCAATGCAAATATCGTTAGATTGTTATGATAATACAACCAGTCGACATTATATACAGTACTCAAGTTGTGGAAGCTTCGACTGCCACCATGCCTTTGCAGTTCACCAAGCATCTTGAAAATAACACACGAGAATTTCCACTTCCACTTCCTTCTCTCAATTATCCTTCTTTTTCGTTTCTGACCAATCATGACCCAGACAATACCTCTCCCGCAAACTAAACCTAAATTTATTTTATCTCCGCAGACACATAGGTACATACGATTTTCACACTTTTCGAGTCCATCTTATCTGTAACTATTTTTTTTTCATTGTTCCAAGCTTTCAAAAAGCCTAAAAAATTGCTTGGATACTTTTTGAACTCTTTATTTTGATATATCACCTCCGTTAAAATTAAATGTTTATAGGTTTAGCGAAGAAAAATAAAATTTCCAAAAAATATTCAAAATAAATGGAATTCATTCGAAATGGACTCACAATTAGTGTGTCCGTAAAGAGTTAAAGTGACTGGTGCACTTTAATCGTTAATGGAATTTACTTGATATTTTCTTATCTTTTTCCTTATTAACTCTTTTATTTAACACGCTCGGTATACATGGTTATCGTTAATACTTTTTTGCTTGCGAAATTTCGACCGTCGTAAGTACAACATCGACAATGAGGCAAAGGAAGAAGCCAAACACTGCACTTTCTCTTTCATTCGCCTCTAACAAAAACTTCGTCTCTTTTTCTACAGATCTGTCCTCTTTCCTTAACGTTTTTCCCGCTTAAGTTATCTTAAGATGACCAGCAAGGCCGAGCAACCGGAAAACTATTGTCCGGGCCGTGATTGGTCGGATATGGAAAAAAGAATTCTTTGTTCTGGTTGAATGAAAGAACAGGAACTGCTATGCTTGCCTTCTCCCTCTATCCCATGCCTACATCGTAACGACGGTCAAAACTTTGTAGGTGAAAAGGTTTCGCGTCGACCAAGCGCATCGAATATATATTTAGATGATTTATACAGGGAATGCAGTGAATTTCTGCAACTATATCAACGCTCAATATCCGTTTCTCTTTTGCTTACTGTTTTCTTTTTTCTATAACCGATGCTGCTAATGAAATGCTGGCAGAAGCGTAGAATTTCGTGTTTTCTTCATCATAAATTGTAAAGTTCCGGTGCCTGCATTGCCGTGTGAAAGAGGCTTTACGGTTTTGCAGCCAAACGGTTTAAGCATAGATATTTTAAAGTTTCCGCTTTAGTTATCTTTTTCCTTCTGAAAGCGATGTCTCGTGTAACGTTAGTCGTAACAATAAGTATTTTTATATTAGGTATACACTTCCAATTGGCAAACACTGAACTGAACGTAGAATTGGTACAGGTGGTGAGTAGAATAATTTACTTTAATTTATTTATTCGTGTTTTTACTTGACTTGATAATTAATATTTATTATTTAAGATGTTTAACAATCGATATATAAATACCTTTTTGTATTAGTAATTACATTACTCCAATGTTTATAATTATACATTTTTATTACACACTTTTAGTTTATTAATAACTATTCATTAATTTATATTGTTAAACCGTATAATATTTGATTATAAAAATTAGTGATAAATTTATTTATATTCATGGGCAATGTACATTTATTTTACTCTTAAATTGTTAATTTCTGATTTGTAATTTGTTAACATTTATTTCCTAAGTACTATAATTTTATTTTAAAAAGAACGTAAGATACTGATAAGGTCGAATAATAATAATTAAAAGTTAATTATATACATATTAATTTGAAAATTATTTTATATCTACTTTCTGCATTTTTGTTGACAACTCTGAATCTTACTAGTTATTTAGACATGGAGAAAGAACACCACGTAAGAAAGAATTGTCGTCGAGCAATTCTTATGATGTATCGATTTACGAACCGTGGGGACTTGCTCAATTGACAAATGTAAGCGAAATTATCAACAAAATATTATACAATTAAGAGGAATGAATGAATCATCGCAATCTTTTTTCAGGAAGGAAAATTAAGAGAATATCGGATTGGACAAATGTTAAGAGAACGTTACGATAAATTTTTAGGGGATGTTTATCACCCTAGCGATGTATATGCCTATAGCACGGATCACGATAGGACGAAAATGTCTCTTCAATTAGTATTGGCTGGTCTTTATCATCCAGCTTCAATACAAGTATGGAACAAAACTTTATCGTGGATTCCTATACCCACCCATTACATGCCAGAAAAGGTGGATGACCTAATGAAACCAGATTCATCTCCATTGTAAGTATTTTATTTAATAACAATTTCTACGTTACTGGAAATGACAAAGGTGTTTAAAATGAAATGTAAGAAATTCATATAAATAATTTAAAAATTATTTGTTAGAGAATTTTATATTGTTAATATAAATTTTATATTGTTTTAAATAAATAAATTTAAATTTAAATAATAAATTTTATATAAATTTTAAATTTTATATTCTTAATTTATATGTATAAATCGCTTGTTATAGATACATACAAGCTGTGAAAGAAGCAAGAAATACTGAAGAGATTCTTAAAAGAGTATCACCTTATAGAGATCTATTCAAATTCCTTAGTGAAAAGACTGGTTCAAATATAACCAAAACAAGTCAGGCATATGAAATATACAACCAGCTGGTAGCACAGGTATAAAAATCTATTTATTATAGCTGGATATTATAGCTCAATTATTAAACAATATAATTGTAATTGTCTAAAACTTAATACTTTCTACAAAATTAAATGTGCCCAATCTAATTTTTAAATTCGCAATCTAAATTTAAAGAAATCGTTAACATTAAACAATAAATTTACGTTTATTGAAATAATTTCAGAAAACGATGGGTTTTGCGCTACCAGAATGGTGCACCGATGAAATTTACATAAAGTTTCAAGATCTTGCGAAGATTGAATATGATATTCGTTCATATACACCGTTTATGAGACGATTAAATGGCGGAGCGCTTATCAAACGATTTATTGAAAATATAAAAGTAAACGAAGAACGCGAAAGACCAAGGAAAATTTATTTGTACAGTGGACACGAAGTAAATATTGCTAGTATTGTAAAAGCACTTAATCTTACTGAACCAGAGGTACCACCCTACGGATGTGCGATTATAGTTGAGAAATTAAGTGATCAAAGTGGCAAGAATTATATTAGGGTAAGTATACACGTTAATAGTAAAGCTGATTTATTTAACATGTTTAAGAAAAACTTAAGAGAACATAATAACGATAGTTTTGTTCATAAATAAGTACGCGTTAATGGAGTAAATAAAATATCATAAATAGATCACGTTGTATGTTAGTATGTAACGTGTTCGTATCGTCTCAGAAATATTAAAATACATTATTTTCAATAAATTAGAAGCAATAAAAGAGGACTTTCGCTTTGTCTTTAGATGTTATATTGGAGCGGAAGTACAGAACAATTGACACCTTATAAAATCCCGGGATGCGAAGAACTTTGCCCAATGGATAAATTTTTGGAAATTGTAAAGGATCTGCTACCGTCAAATGAAGAAGCTACTCACAAGTGGGATCATTTAACGAAAGAAGATTTACGACAATTGTATGAAGAAAGAGTTGACGTCGATTAAATGTTAGACAATGCATTGATATGTTTCAGAATGTAATAAAGATTTAAACTTTTGTTTAATAATAATATGAGAAAACAGATTCTTATATAAAATACGTGAACCGATAATGGTGTGCGTTGTAAACATAGAAATGAATGTTAAGAACACAGAGTTAAAGACGTAGTTGGAATTGTATTACAAAACAGAACTAATTGCTAATATAATTTCTTAAATCTCTTTAACACGATGATTCGCGAATTTCAATTCGCGTATGACGGATACGATTGTAATCTTCGTTAAGTTTCCGTAAGAGAATAGTTGAAGCAAATAAAAACTTAGACTGAGTATTATTTTGGGAACTCTACTATTGTTTTTTAACTTAACAAGCGTGAATTCATATTATTTAATGATTCTAACCAGTAAAGTACAAGAAATCCCTATTCCGAAAGAAATGCATCACGGGAAAAATATAATATACCACGATCGCTATTGTATTAATGTACAATAACATTCGTGGTCGTTATGCTCGCAAGAAAAATATTAAAATGCAACCGCCCCCGTATCGTATTCGGATAATTCGTCGTAGAATGTGATCGGAGACCGGAGGAGTCATAAAACATGGGACTTACCGATCGCTGAACATGTTGTGATACCTCGGGCAGATCAAAATCGGCAGGAAGTGTAGTCACTGTACAGAAAGAAAAGTGAAAATTTCGGAATTAATTCGAAAAAATCGATGAAGATACACAGGAAAACATGCATTAATCGGAAATAAAGTATTCGGGAAAATATGGGCTAATTCAGAAAAACAGTTTCCGAAGGCGTGTGTTCGTCGGGAAAAATATTTGCAAAACCGTGTACTAATCGAAAGAAGAGGTTCGCGAAAATATGCATTAATCTGAGAAAAATACATGTAAAAGTGTATATTATTCGAAGAAGATATTCGCGAAAACATGTATGAATATAAAAAGTATACTCGCGGAACATGCACTAATTAATACGTAAACACTCGCGAAACATGTTGTAATCCATACGTGAATACATTTACATACTAACCCACAATGATGTCCACCGTAACTACTGCTGGGCACACGTAACACTGACTGCAACACTGGAATCCACTCGCGAAAACACGTGTCATACACGGTAAAACAATCGCGAATGCATATAACACCGACCAGAACACCGGTATCCACTCGCGAATACATGCGATAACGCATGGTAAGATACTCGCAAACACACACGTCATACGCGGTAAAACACTCGCGAATACA
>JAOPTO010002164.1:46124-61086 GCA_033822845.1 Tetrapedia diversipes
TTTTCAATTAATGCATGTTTCCGTAAATGTCTTTTATCTATTATTGCGCACTTTCACCGCTGCTTACTAATCAGTTTTTGCATCTTATCAAAAAGTTTTACGTACGTTTCTGGGAGTAATAATTAATATTTTTACGCTTGTATTGCAACCTTTCGCATACTATTTCTCAGGTATTCTCGCGCGTGTTTCATTTTATTCTTCCAAATTAATTTTCGAATTTATGCATGATATTTCGGCACTTACGCATGTAATATTTTTTGAATTCTTGCGTACAGTTGCGTGCGTGTTTGTACATGCATTTGCATGATCTTGCATATCCCCTTTCTGAACGAACTCGACTAAAATTTCAATTAAATGTTCACAGGGCATAACCAATACAACCAATACACCTGTAAGAGGTATGACGATTCGGTCAATTTGAACGAGATACTACATTTCAGAGCCAAAATGGGAGGTGAAACGAGGCTGCTGCTGACTTCGAGCTGTCCTGCGGTTCCATAAGATGTTCTGCGACTGGTGAGTCGCATGCTTTATCATTTTTCTTGCAAACATACTAGCCACAAATGTTATACAGTATTGTCACATTAAGTTAAACTTTTGGCAAATGAAATTAAACTCTGGGCAAATAAATTTAAACTTAGGGCGAATAAAGTTAATCTTTAGGCAAATGGAATTAAATTATTAGGTTATTTATATAAATATCGCATTTCTACCTAGGCAAACATATTCTAGTATGAACAAGTTCATTTCAATGTGGCGTTAACTTCGAAGTGAAAAATTTTAATCGGGAACCTGTTTGCGTTAGGTTTGTGAATTTTAAAGCACCGAATGTGATAGCTTGAAAATCTTTTGTCGTTAATTTTGCGCATTTAGAAGCGCCCTAAATGGCAGCTTAGTCCTCTAATTTAAATAAATCAGTTACTGAACACATACTTACTATTCAGTAACGTCATAATATTCTGGTTTACTCGTATATTTTTATATCCTTAAAAGATACGATCATATTTAATAATATTTGTGTAATATCTACGTAGTCGTATTAAATTTGATTTGAAAACTGTGCTATTTGATTTGTTTAATCAAATAACTTCATACAGGTTAATTTGATTTAATGTTATTTTAGTCTCTGTACTTTGATATTTCATTGACTTTTGTTTTTTATGTATTTCAGTCTTATTCGTTTCATTTTTCAGAAATTCGTCTCTTTTTTCTTAGTCAATACTTTGTAGCTTATTCATTTAAAATGTCTGAAATTCATTTTATAGTTTCGAAGGATTCTTCTAAATTTTCTAAATTATGTAATTATGTGTAGTTTGAATTTCAGACGGGTCTCTAAGCGTAGTCACCTCCTCGTGGTGAGACCTGGTAATTGATGTCGGTTTTCAAAGATTGCATGTTCTTTGGAAACCGATATCAAGCCAAGAACTACGCATATATTCCCAATATTGGTTTAAATTTACGAAAATTTTTTTTTTTTACCTTTCGTAACAAATCAAATTGTCAAAATCATTCCTATCCATAATTCACTGCACGGTTAATAAATTTAAAATAAAAATAAGTGTCCTGTACAGTTTCAAGATGCAATTATTCAATTTTATTAATTGTTCAATGTACAGAGAACATTAATTTATGTTGTCTTGTTGACCAATAAACTTTAATTGAAATATGCAAGAGTACCATGATTTACAGGTAGGCATTTATACTTGAATTTTATTCTACATTTTCGTGCTTTCCTATTGTATAGAATTATAGAATGACTTTTAATTTAATTTTAATTACGTTCACGCGCTGGAACTTAGTAATTCATGTCGCTTTTCAAAGAATGCATGATTATTGGAAGTCTGTATCAAACTATGCATGCATACTGGCTTAATTTAGATTTTACAAATATTTACATTAGATTAGATTGTTGAAACCATTAAATGTTTGCCATCTCTTTTTGATCTGTTTTTTATTCTATCACTTTCTATGGAGTT
The DNA here is from genome assembly GCA_033822845.1 of Tetrapedia diversipes. Classification (NCBI taxonomy): domain Eukaryota; kingdom Metazoa; phylum Arthropoda; class Insecta; order Hymenoptera; family Apidae; genus Tetrapedia; species Tetrapedia diversipes. The sequence continues at coordinate 48,101 of JAOPTO010002164.1, forward strand.
TACAAATATTTTGTTGATAGAAATGGATAAATATCCAATTATATGAATTATTTATCATTTAATATGTAATTAATCTTGTTATACTTTGAATGCTTTACTCTGTACACTGTAATAATTGATTTATTTTAATGATCTCCTAAAAGTTTATAACGCTTGGACCACTTTAAAGGTATATTCTCCACTGTAGATGATCATTAACCAGATTTTTAGACTTTCAAACATGGGCGATGCATGTAATCCACCATGTAATTCACAATTTTTACTTTTCACTACAGTAGGCGCTGCAATCTGTTTCTGTATGCTGTCGGTAATGTTGTGTGTGGCGTTGATATGGTAATTGGATCCGAGTACCACAAAAATTCGGATTAAAAAAATACATTGCACGATTGTGGCTTACTTTTATATTTCATGTGTAGTATACGTAAGGCCTAGTACAGCTTTGTAATTAACAAACAGCAAACAAACAAGCCTCTAGAGTTACCTGATGTTGGTAATAACAGATATTTTATAATATTCGTTTTTATGAATTTTTGTGTCCATGTTTTCTGTTTTTAGGATTACTTTTAATTTTAATTTCATTAGGATTCTATTTGTAGTAATCAATTTTTGAAGTAGATATCTGTTGCGTATATTGTCCGCATCAAAATTATCGATGGTCGATGAATGTTTGAAGAAAAGTGTATTTTAAGGCATATGTTAATACGCTTATTTGTGCCAAAACTGATATCTTTAATGGAGTTTTATAATTTTTTTTACAAAAAATCGTTTTACCTGATTTTTTCGTTCTTCTGTTTCCATTTCTTAGGAGTAACTGCAGAATACGTACAACAATTATTGAGAGTACATTTTTAACAGTTATCGATACGTACCAGAAGGTGTCCCTAATTGTACCTAAGTGACATCACCATCACTTGCTAAATGTTAAGATATAAATTCTATCCTACTATTAAAATTTTCTATATATAAGATTAATAATCTTCTTATATTTTTGAATACGAATTATAATACGTAAATTCTTGTACTTTTGTTTAAAAATTTATAACGTAAACATTTAAAATATAATAATGTCGAATCTTATCAGCTGATGCATTTAATTTAATTGAATAGAACTTGTTATTTACTTGTTTTAGAATATATCGTTATTAAAAATAAAGGGTTCATTTTTGATTAAAAAAATACGCAAATGTTATAAGATGTTTATTAGCAGATAATAATAATATCGAATTTAATTCTCATTAAAATCTCATTAAATCTCATCAAATCTCTAAAGCTTTTTCCTTAAACAACAATTTTATATCCTACTTTATAAACGCCATTTCTTTGAACAGAAATGACCACAAACTGAAGTAAGTATACTTAAAATGGTAATCGATATTATTACCTCATACTATTACTTTGTGGACATTTCCAACGACTGAGAATGGCAACCCCCACACACGATCCTATTGTTCATGTGACATGGCTAGACTCAACGTTTCTCGTAAATGGCAACCCAATCAATTCCGTTCCGTTTTCATACAAAAAGCATCATTTCGATCGGCACGACAATCAAACGTAAACAGTGACCCATTTTAAACTTAGGAATTTAAAGCTTTTACTTATATTATGCAATTTACAATAAAACATTTTTATACTGAATTTATGCCGAAAATTTGTCATTAAGAAACCATGTAATTTAATCGTGCAGTCAAAATCACCATTTTACAATGACAGAATGTATGTATAAAAATCGTGTAAATTTGTTATGAAAATTTGTTACTGCTGATACTAATTGGCCATACTGTTGAAATAATTATCGTAAATTCTGTTACAACTTACTAATACTGGTTCTAATTTTTCCTTCAAATAAAAATATCAGTAGAGTGAGAGAAAAATTGAAAAGGTTCTAAGGATCTCAATTAGTTAGCGTTCGTAGTAATTAAGTATTCTTAGAGGCTTCGTGTAACGAACTTTTAGGGTCTGAATGGTTAGTTTCGAGAACTGAAGCATACAGATCATAGTAAATGCTGCTGAATTATATAACAAATTATCTTCAGCTTTTAAGTGTAACGTGGAATATTTTAATGAGTAGAATTGTTATATTTAGAAACATGAAAAACAATAGAAACAATTCATTCACGTAGCGTTACTATAAACGTACAGTGTGATTTTTGGGTTGGAGGTGTTACTGACAATGAGTTACTATTAACCCTTTGAATTCGAGAGGTGACTGTCAGTCTTCTAATGATATTAACTTCAAAAACTTACAAATTCGAAATATTTACTAAGATTAGCCTATAGTAAACGTCATTTAATTTACTTAAGTGATATACTAAAATTTACATATATGACTATTTGACCTCTGAATCTGACTAACAAATAAACTAATAAAGTCTGAAAATTTGAAAAATTATCATTTGGTGACTAACAGTCCCCTCTCGAGCACAAAGGGTTAAAAAAATTTCTTTTCAAATATAATTCTGGTCTTACTACTTTTCTACTGTACTCCGCTCCAAAAATTGAAAATTTCATACGAGAAACGGATTCATAAATACAAAATGAAATACTTTTTGTGTTTGTTTAGTAACAAACATGCTCCAATTCATAAATATTAAGATACTAATACCAAACCTTGTTCAAAACGTTATAGTTGCTCTAAATTACGAAGGTTTTTCTGATTTTGTAATATGATGTTAGCAAAAATACATATCGAAGTATTTGTACAGTTTGTTAAGTTATTACCTTCTATTATTAGAAACGTATGCATATCTGAGATATCGTCCTATCATAAATAAAAAAGTATTCTAAACTTCCATTTAACTGAATCCACAGATGAATGTATTTTGTATTATACATCGTTCTTTTCCATATCAAACAATTTTCGCTGAATAATTTATCACACTTTCGATTCGCTATGTGCTATTCTAAAGCAGACACCATGTTTGTACAATTACTTAACTAGTGAGATTTTATTGTAACGTTGAATATATAATAGAACTATTTTAATCACTTTCTAACGAATGTTCCTTTCAATTAATTGAATTTCTCTCGACTGTTTTAACATTTTTCGCAATAGAATGCAAATTCGAGTTGAGAAGAAGATACTGATCACCATTGTTCCACTTTTACCGTTAACAGGGCACATTTTTCTTATTTATTAACACTTAGATAATCGAAGGGGGAAATTTCCTATTTTTTTCTCAATAAAGCGTTGCCATTGATTTTATTTGGTTTTGTTATTAGTTGGTCTTTGAACTAGTGTTGTTCACAGTTCATCAAATACATTTTATAAACTATAATTTTTAATAAATTCAGCACTAACTCAAGACCAATTAATAACAAAAGTAAATAGAATCAATGGCAGCATTTAGTTGAAAAAAGAATTGAAGATCTTCCATTATTTCCTCTGGCATTGATTCTATTTAATTTTGTTCTTAGTTGGTCTTGAACTAGTATTGTTCACAGTTCATCAAATGCATTTTACAAAGTACAATTTTTAATAAATTCAGCACTAGCTCAAGACCACCTAATAACAAAAGTAAACAGAATCAATGGCAGCGTTTAGTTGAAAAAAGAATTGAAGATCTTTAATTCTTTCCTCTGGCATTGATTCTATTTACTTTTGTTCTTAGTTGGTCTTGAACTAGTATTGTTCACAGTTCATCAAATGCATTTTCTACTTTTCCAAAGTATAATTTTTAATAAATTCAGCAACTAGCTCAAGACCAACTAATAACAAAAGTAAACAGAATCAATGGCAGCGTTTTATCGAGAAAAAAAATGGGAGATCTCCCCATTCGGTTGGCCAAGTGTTAACAGAACACACGAGCTTCGTTCATTTCTTACTAACTACATAAATTCGATTGACCCTAACCTCAAGCTTCTGCTTGCTACATACAGAATAGCGGACAAAAGTTTAAGAACAAAGAGTCAATGAAATTAAACTAACTAATTAATAAGAAATATCACGATAAATAAAATTTACATTCTGTACTAATCGATTAATAGTGTTCTACCATAATAACAATAAAAATGAATGTACACACAATATTTGCAGATCTTAAAACTATGCTCTACATTGTCCTCTCGTCCTAAACTTTTGTCCATTACTGTATGTAATTCATCGTGTTACAAATAAATGGATAGGGAGTCTTGTAACATTTCTATTTATTGTCTAAGCAAACAGTAAGTTTCCATTCCGTTGCATCTCGAAATAAGTTTAGAATATGTCAAGCTATCATGAGAAATTATAGAAGAAGTACAATACCGGACAAAAGTTTAAGAGCCAAAGGGAACAATAAATTAATTAATAAGAAATATCACGATAAACAAAATTTGCATTCTGTGCTAATCAATAATTAGTATTCTACCACAATAACAATAAAAATGAGTGTACATACAATATTTGCAGACCATAAAACTACATTGTCCTACATTGTCCTCTCGTCTTAAACTTTCGTCCATTACTGTACACACTTCGTAACAGAGTGGCGAAACAAAAATACCACAACACTGGACAATATAATTTTTATTTATAAATTACAAAAGGTAAACAAAGTAAGAAAGTATTATACGAATAAATTGTAAACTAACAAGTTGTTATACAAAATTTTGTACAGCATACATGTAGGAATGCGATCGAGCGGATGCGAGTTTGGAAAAGTCTGAAGAGTACTTGAGTTGGGCGATTGTCGTGCGAATGCACAATGTTTAGGCTCGAATGTTTCTAAGGCTATCTGAAAGATGAGAACTTGAGGAAACAGTGCGACTGAGAAATTCTGGGTGATCGTGACCGAATGCGTAGAGTGAGAAAGGTTGACAATTAGAATGAAAGGAAACGAGTGTTTGGAAGAATATATGACGGGGAAAATGCGAGCGCGAGGCAGAAAGTATTGGACGGTGAAGGCAGAAAGCTTTTGACTAACGTAGAAGAAAGGTTTTGATTGTGAATGTAGAAAGAGTGTTGAAGTTGCTAAGTTGTAAAGTCGTTTAAGTTGTTTTTGTTAAATTGTTTTAAATATACTTTTATTAATTTTTAATCGCTTCACTTTTATTTTTCACACCTGAATTCCATCTTCCGTTCTACATTTTATAGAACTTTCCTATATACATTGCATAATCAACGATAAGAAAAAATGAAATGAAAATAAGTTTTACAATCTAATTTTATTACGAGATCGCGAGGAATCGACTCGCGTGGCCGGGCAGACACGCCGGCTTAACTACAAATGATCATAATACATACAAACAAGCGCAAACGAGCGTTTGAGCGGTACAGAATAGTCAGAATTGTCATTAAGCCCCGAGGATGGTTCCCCTTTGGGACCCGTGGGATCACCCGGTTGCGTCTACACGCGCGATGGGCTATGTTCGACCGAATTCAGTCACACTGACACCACACACGAAGGGAGAGAAGATAGAGAGACAGATAGATAGATAGAGAGAGATCCTTCGATTCCCTCGATTCTTGCCACGACCCCGACAGATCTGATATCATCCACCGCCATCCCTCGGGCTCTCACTCATCTGCCGACAAAAGAGCATCTGCGCGATCCGATCTGTGATGCTGCTGCAACCTGTTCACAAGTAGCCTGGCCCCGTGCACAGCATGAATTCATTATCAGTCTAGTATAAACATATTGCCACTGGATTCGGGAACGGGGGGAGAGGCGCTGTCAGTGGCGGAAGCAGCGCGCCTACCAATCCGACCGGTGCTCCTACCTATTATCCGTCCTCCCCCCGGACCACCTATCCGTTCCACGGCTTACCATTCTTTCAGACGTCAATCAGCTTATGGAAAATTGTGATTTAGTCAATTTTAGCCGGGCCCAGCCGCGTTACTGTTATGGGTGGCGGAAAGGAAATTAGGGGCGGAGGCGGGTTAGGAGGGGTTGAATAGGTGTTCGTGGAGGAATCTTGTAGCGTTTTGTATTGGGAATTTTTTTATTGAGCTGTTGGTACACGATGAGCGTGGGGTAAGGAATTTTCAACGGATTTTGCAAGCAAGGCAAGCAAAAGGAACGAAGGTACACTTCCTTAACACATTGCCGTCCGGCCCGTTTGTAACCATTTCTTCGCTTGACGCCGGCAGAACTGATCGTGTTACTTCGCTTGTCGCCGGCTGTTTTTGGGGAGATTGGGAAATGATAAATTTCAAGTTTTACTAATCTCATCGGTAGTTCTCACGAGTTTTCAATCAAAATTCAATTCAAAAAATGTACATATGTAAATAAATGTAAAATTTCTTTGTTTTATATATTTGTTTATTTACATTTTCTTTGGTACTTATTTAGTATTTCTCTTTTAAATGATACGAAGCTAAACAATCACCAACATGTAATGCAACTCCACACGACCTGCATATCAAATTTGTTGTTTTTCTTTTCTTGTTTTTGGTACATACAACGCAACTTCTTCGTTTTCGTTTATTGCTTTCGGAAATGAATACTAACTGGTGACGTATATAACTTATTCCATTTAAGTAAATTAGCAACAAAACCCCACAGATCATCAACGGAATGCAAACGATACTAATGTGCTGTCAACGGCCACTTCTTTACGCGAAACACCACTGTGGTGACGGCGGACGGCATAGTGTTAACACGTTCCGTGCCAAGCCATTTTTGTCTGACTTGTTCAGGCCATTTGATATTTTGACTGAATGCACCGTTAAATGTAATTATTAATTATTGTATATATAACAATTAAATAAACTTCATTTTTTAGGGAGAAATATAGTTCACAGAATTATGTTTGTAATAAAATATATGTTTTCAGAGCATTAAATAAACTTTTTTTGCTTTCTAAAATATTAAAAATATTTAAATAAGTATACGAATTATTTTTTCTACATTTTTTTGCGTTTGGAGCGCTTGGCTCTACAAAAAGTACCCGCAGTTAAAGGGTTAAAGTAATGGCCATAGAATTCGTTTTATCCGTTACAACGTCCTTTCTTTTGCTGCCAGGACTATCAATCGAAAGTGTATACAATTTTAGGTCGCTTGTACCATTTCTCCTCTAACCGACAGTTGTATTTCGTTTAGAATTTAAATTAACAGTAATAACATATACTTACGCTATTTTTTATACATATAAATACGCACCTTAGTTACCATCTCGTATACTTATCGTAAATTTTTCAAAAAGTACACTTAGACCATTTTTTCACTCAGTCCCTCAATTGTTTCAATCAAACGTTCCCTTTGTAGCTATTTATTATTTTAAGAAAATCATTTTGAATTGGTTTCTTCTCGCTTGTTTGTTATATCGGAACGAAAACATGGCGTTTCATTTAGAAAATATAAATTCAAAATATAAATCCTAGAACTACCGACGATTACAGTGTACTTATTTGCATGGAAGAGATGAAATTGATAATTACATGAAAAAATATCGTATATACAGAAAACAAATCTTTATTTATACCTTCTGCAGAAAATCATAGTAAATTTTGGAAGCTTTACCATAGTGAATTTATAAGGTTGCTATGAATAATCACTAATTGATCAATTTGACTGCTCTGGTAGTTCTACTGTTAATGCAGCTTTAACACTAGAATTACTGACCATTATAGTGTAACTAGGTTTACGGGACCCGTCAGTTTGACGGGTTTCGAGCTCCATGAGCAAAATTTGCCGAAACAATTACTATTATTGCAGAAAAAAGGTTCTCAAGATTATTCATTATTACTAATCAAATGTTATTTTGATATTTTGGGGATATTTGTTCGGCAGCACCTAGAACCCCAATTCTGATTTTAAAAAAATTTCAAAAACCTTCTCGGGGATATGCCTAATAATTTTCCAAATTTTCACGGCGATTGGATGTATGGTTTTTGAATTTATCGAGTACAGACAGACAGACAGGCACACATTCATTTATATATATATATAGATTATTTGCATTGAAGAGATAAAATTGAAAATTGCATGAAAAGATATTAAATACATAGAAGACAAATTTTTATACTTTCCGCAGATAACCATAGTAAATTTTGGAAGTTTCACCGTAGTGAATTTATAAGGTCGTTATGAATAATCATCAATCCGTCATTTTGACTGCTTTGGTAGTTTTAGCGTTAAATGTGATGAAGAAGAATGTTGTTTCACTTTGTCATATTCTACGTGCGAAGGGATGAAAAATGTTCAGTACCTTTTTCTTGTAGGATCTATCGCTTAGCAATCATTTCAAACCACAATTGTGGACTTAATGTTTGCGGTTCCTTCATTAAACAATTTTCTACTTTCCCGGTTTTTAAGTTTCGTAGATGCCCTTGGCTCATTGTACTTTTTGAGCTTTAAAACTTTTCTCTCGCCACGCACTGGCTACCCTTAAAAGCACTCTCCCTTCACAAACACTGTGACAGCTGCCACTCGGTCGCTTTGATGTACATAGACGTCTTTGGAATCCTTACTTTCCAAAACGTCATTATCACGTTAAATGTAAACAATTATACCAATATATGAGCCGTTTATTTTGAAAGTGGCCTAACACCATTTATCTTCAAATCGAGATATTTAAGGGTTTGCGTTTCAATGAATTTAAAAATATACGTATAGGATACTAATGAGTCATACTGCTTAAGTGTATCTAAGGGTGTTAAATTTATAGTTCCTATTAAAATAGTGGCAATTATTAAGTGAATAATATACATTTTCTTATCAAGAATGGAGTTAGGCCACTTTCAAAATTAACATCCAGATTCATTATAAAATTTGAAGGTGCCCAAGTTCATTCAACATAATTTAAGATGCTTCAAATTGAAAAAAACAATACTCAATTTATTTTGTATATCTTTACAACACTGTAAAAATAATATGTATACAGTTCAGAACATTTGTTAACTAAATAAATTACAAAACAGTTTACTGCTCACCTACATTTTGTGTATCTGAAAGGGATTTGAAGAAGTCATGATGTTCCGATGGTATATATCGTAGTAGGTCCATTATGTCCTTGAATTTCGCTGTTGTAATTTGTCTTATATTTTTATAAAGTGGTACCAATACAATATTTTCGAATTTTCTTAGTCTAATCCGACGTCGTAATAAATTCAGGACTTTAAAATTTTCATTCTCATTCATTGATGTCTTATAGAAAATTTTATATGTTAAATTTTCTCACAAAACACATCCAACATATTTTTAACCAGTTTATTGATTCTCCGTTAGAATTCTTTACCCTTTTAAAAATTGTTCTAATAATTTTGTTGATAAAAAATCTTCTTGTTTCATTTTATTTAGAATAAAGCTTATTACTTCTATGGTACTTTTTGATGATACATAGTATAGTAATCTTGGGGGATAAACAGTAAATTATTTTTCCTATTACAGTTTCTATTAAAGTAATGACAATTATTATGTGAATAATATGCATTTTCTTACCAAGAATGGAGTTAGGCCACTTTCAAAATAAACTTTTTGATCACTTCATTGACCAGCAAATTTTCGTGTTACAAAATCTTAATAATTTTAAATATTTTAGTAACAATCTTCTTCATAATGAAAATATCATGTGAAAATGTAACTATTAAGGTAGCTAACTCGATTTTTTTGAAAAATGGACTTAGGCCACTTTCAAAATAAACGGCTTATATATCAATCCAAGATACTCCAGATTTATCTTCAAAAATTTAGTGACTTTTTTGTAAATATCGATCTTATGTGTCATAGCACTTCTTAACTGTCTTGATTTATACAATAAAAAAAAATGTAATAAATGTCGTCATATGTGATACTCTAATTGTAACGTATTTAGTAAATTTCTTCGATTAATTGCTTTAATCGATAACCCTTTATTATTTTTAGTCGTATGTTTCATTGTAGATTTATTCTTAGGATAATACTTTAAGCCAAAAATAATAATAATTCATTCTTATCATTTAATTCCTTTTCTACAATTTACAAATAAATACTACCCTTTATCTATACTACCCTTCTAAGTTAAAATATTCTACATATTCCTAAATATTTGGAGAAACTGAAGTTCAGTTTCATTAAATTGGTGATATTTCTTGAAAAGTAGTTAAAACAAATTAATTGTACTGTTTTTACAATGTTCTTAAGATTTTCTTACCAAATTAAAAAGGCTGGGAAATTCAAATATTTCAATATATCTTAGAAAATGGAAAAGTGTCAAATGAGATTTTTTAGCATAAGAACTAATTCATAAGATATTATATATATCATACATATATCATATGTATATCATACAAAATTAACTATTTAATGTCACAAGAATTCAATGTATTGAAAATAAAAAATTGATCGTAATTTGTTAATATATTCTTTAATAATATTTTCTATGTAATTCCTTCGAATGTTATTGCTCTCTAATATTATTTGTACTCTATTAATTGAGTACAATTTATTTTCGTTCATGCCTCTTAAATTCTCGTTACGGAAGCTTTTATAAATCCTTAAATAAATAACACTTTCCTGTAATTACTTTTCCAATGGGATTGTTATCGCTTAGCTCATTCAAAAATTTACCTAACATTCGTTGTGTATTTTTCCCCCAACGACCGTGTATTTAGAGGACTCTAATTTGATAATGACCTGACGTTCAACGAGTCATTTCTGAAGCATTGAACCGCTAATGTTTCCCAACCAACGAAAAACGTGTTTCGCGACAAGCCTTGTAAATAGTATTTCCAGTTTTTTACCAAAATTCGTGGATCATGAATTTTCACCATGAATCGACGAAATTGCAGTCGAAATGTAACTAATATAGATATAATTAATACATGTGCTATTAGACATATATAGTTATGCGGCCGTAGATTCACGTACAGTCAGTCACAAAAGTAGAGAGAAAAAATGGAAACTTACGAAACAAGAATTTTTATATTTAATGTATATTGATCAGTTTGTTGAATGAATTTAAACAGTTGAAGAAGTGACGATGTTCCTTAGGTTCATTTGCGGGAAACAGAAGTAAATTAAAAATATAACCTTATAATAATTTTAACAGAATTATCATGGGTCTATTAAAAGTAACAAATTTTATGACTGTAATAATTATAAATCATAATTATTAACTCCAAGTTTTCTACATTTAAGTGTACCCTTTAGTAGTTTTATTGTAGGTTTTATTATTTCTGCCTCCAATGTATTTATATTTTTTTACAAAGAAATACAAGGAACGTTGTTATCTTTTCAAAAACATAATTTTGATAAATAATTGAAACCATGTCTATAAAATGTCAAAAATGTCTGAAAAATATATAACCTTGACAAGTTTGTATAATTGTGAAAAATAATTAGATGAAATTATGTCAGCATAGCCCCGAAGCAAATTGTATTTCATTATGGCCGTTAATGTATCAATATATATCAATGCAGGACACTTGAGATTTATCTTCAAAAATATCAAAGATTTAGTGACTTTTTTGTAAATATCGATTTTACATGTCTTTCCTCGCTTCTGTACTAACATGGCACTCCCTAACAGTCTTGATTTATAAAATATATTTTCTTTAACAAGACGCCAAATTTTCGTTTCATCAACTATAACATTTCGTTCTGCAAATCTTCATTCTCATACGACGACTGATGCTCACCTAACGTGAACAGATTTCTCTCATATACAGTAGCGGACAGGACAATGTAAAACATAGTTTTATAGTATGCAAATATTGTTCATATACTTATTTTTATCGTTATTATGATAGAATACTATTTATTGATTATAGTATAAAAGTATATTATTTATCGTGATATTTCTTATTAATTAATTAATTTGTTTTCTTTGACCCTGTGGTCTTAAACTTTTGTGGTCATTATGGTAGAACGCTATTTATTGATTAGCATAGAATACAAATTTTATTTATTATGCTATTTCTTATTAATTAATTTATTTATTTTCATCAACCCTTTGGTCTTTAACTTTTGTGGTCATTACGGTAGAACACTATTTATTGATTAGCATAGGAAACAAATTTTATTTATCATATTTCCTATTAATTAATTAATTTATTTTCATCAACCCTTTGGTTTTAAACTTTTGTGGTCATTATGGTAGAACGCTATTTATTGATCAGCATAGAATACAAATTTTATTTATCATGTTATTTCTTATTAAATAATTAACTTATTTTCTTCGATCCTTTGGCCTTAAACTTTTGTCCACTACTGTATCTGTTGCAACATACAAAGGATATCACATCAATTGCGGTCAGATATTTTTACCGTAAATATGAAAATTATAGGGGACGGGTCAATTCACCAGCTGACCACATTGCTACCTTTCTCTTGCAACTATGCAAATAACTATGTGATTGGGGAGATTTTTATGTCGAAGTGGAACACGTAAATTTTTGAAAACCTCTTGAAAGTTCCAAACTAGCCAACGACCCTTGGAACCTCTAATAATTTCCTGGTGATCCGTCAGGTTCGCCTAATTCTTTGCAAGTGTCCAAACGCTTTTGAATGAGGGTGTATATATGGTCAATGGCAGGCTGACTGTGTGTATGCAGGACTGCGGTGGCAGGTGACGGCGTGTTGTGAGCTGCATAATGAATAATGCCGAAGCCGAACCACAAGCCGTTCCTGTCCTTCCACTTGGCTGACTGAATGACAGCCAGTCTAGGAAAAACCGCTGATTGGCTGTACATGTTCCTGGCTCTCGTGCCTGTCACATTCTCTGTGTCTGCCTATGTGGAGCTCGATCGAAATCAAGCTGCACGCCGAGACTGATTTTCGTGTTCCCAGCCGAAGGCGAATTTGTTCGATTCTACGGCTCGCTTTCGAATATTCTCTATACAGCGTTGCCCAGCACAACGTTTTCGATTAATGGTTAAGAGTAAACCTCAGGCAGCATGATTAGAGGGTGGTGTAGCAAGAGTCTTTCGCTAGGAGCGTAAATTGGTGACACTTTTATCTATTCCAGCGTGAATCTTCGACAAAAATTCATATCCCTTTTCTTTGGGCTTTTGCACAAAACGAAATTTTGTGTCCAAACGTTTTCGATTAATTGTTAAGGGTGGAGTTCAGGCAGCATGATCAGAG
>JAOPTO010002165.1:0-58267 GCA_033822845.1 Tetrapedia diversipes
ACGACTGCCGCTAAATTTGCCGGTCGCAAGTTTACCAAAAACAATTGACTATCGACACGGCGGCGAGCCGTGTCATCTTTGTAACGGCTATTTTACGGACAAATACAATGTCTTCCCAAAGGTTATTCCGTGGAAGAATCCTACACTTTTTTCTCTTTATTAACCCTTTCGTTACCAGCGCCGGATTTAGCCGGCATTCATTTACCGTTCCTTATATCGCATTGTTATTGAATTGATCCCTGTTAGAGCGCAATACATTTTGTTATCGAATGCGTCTTCAGTCAAAAACACGTTAGCAACACCGCTAAATCTTTAAATTTGTAACACCTAAATGAGAAAATTCGAACACCAGCTTACCGCCATGCAATGTGCACACTTCGCGGTGCAATGCCCGGTTCAGTAGCGTCACTTCGGCGGAACGGACTGCGGTAAGGAAAGGGTTAACGAATATTCTCTCCCGCGACGTGGATAGTACGTCGGCCCGGAAGACTGTGTGTCCTAAAAATCCTCCAGCAGGGTTTTACATAGCGTTCCATGACATCCATTCAGTCCAACTTCGGGGAACGATCCAGTTTATCAGTTTTCCTCGAAGCGAAACCGATCCCGATGTAGGGTGACGCGATTGAACACAAAGATGATCTTCCACGCATAACATCAGCCCATTGCGTCATTTGGTCCAACTTCGGGGAGTGATCCAGTTTATCAGTTTTCCTCGAAGTAGAACCTGATCCTGATTCAGGGTGACGCCATCGAAACCAAAGATTCTTTCCACATTAGTGACTCGGAGCGCTTCGATTACTTACAATTGTAAGAGATAAATAAAAATAGACAAGACTCATTGTAAGAGAAAATAGACAAGACAAGTGTGTAATGCTGTAATGTTTTTATAATATTATGATTAAAAGCTTTAACACAAAATGCATTTTTTCTATAATTCTGGCCCTTCTCTAGAATTTCTTAAACTTTGTGGCCCCCCATTAAAAAAGTTTGCCCACCACTGATCTATACGATAAAAACCTCAGCAAAGTGTCAAGGGAGTGTTAAGTTTATTCAGGTGTTGTTTCCAATCTTCCCTACTGCATAACAGTGTACACTTAACCCGTGTGTGTGTGTGTGCACTTTTACGAGGACACTTCGTTTTCTCTGTGTCGTCAAGCTGTTCGCGATACGGTGCATCAAATTAAACCGGCAAACAGTGGATAACGTTTGACATTACCGCCGTTTGAGCGATCCTCGGCTCAAGTTGGATCCTTTGAAGATTCTATCCGCGCGTAACCACGTCGCTCTACTTGCTAAATTCGCGACCGGTTCATTTGTATGATTCATTCGTCGCGCCATTGCAGCGCTCTCATTAATTATACCGCGGTTCGCGAGGCGAACGTGTGCATTTAGTAGGCAGCTCGAGGACAGAATGTATCTAACGAGAGTGTATTAAAGGTTGAAAGTATCAAATGGGGTTGATAACGGGTGAAGATGCTTGGTGTTTGACGATGAATCGAAAGCAGGTCAAAATTTTAAGTGTTCGGTGCTCGCAGGACACGTAAAGATTGAAGCAAAAATCCAGAAATCGGTAGACGCGTTAAGGAAAGGAATTTCTTTCGTTTGTTTTATTCGATTGAGTATTCATTTTTTCAATCTTTCTTCCAGGTGTTGTTCATTTACAGTTAAGTTACAGTAATAATCAATTGTAGTGTTGAAAAGTGAACTTCGGCTAATTTTGAAGCATTCGATATTCAAGTGTACATTACTGAATAATTGGAATCGTGCTTAACATTGTTAAGAGAACATTTACCTTAATAATCTTAATGTGCAATTATATAAAGATTCGTTTATTTTAGCACTGAAGTTGTATTTAATTAATTAATTTTGCGAAGAACACTTTTACGTCTAATGAAATATCAAGTTTCATAAATATTTAGTATCGAATAACTCATCTTAAGTATATTAAGTTCCCTAGTCAAAGCCATTTTTTTCGCAAACGATTATTTATGTTTATTATACCAATTTCCACAACTGAATCGAGTACAATTCCTAAAATCATTTCTCCAAATCGTGAAGGCTACAGAAGTTCCAATTTTTTACACAAAGTTCCATAAAATGTAAAATTTATTCAGCAGATTGTTTGTGACCAAAGCTACAACTAGGATCAGAATACTCTTCCAACTGGATGTATCTATAATACATCGAATGCCAATTTTCCGTAGCTCCATCGAATTGTTATTAATCAACTGCCATTCTAAACATCGCCTGGAACCATGCTAAACGAACAGAACCAACATCAAACACTATATTTGCATGAAACGGTAATCTAATTTGTTTCCTGCTGCGCACGCTATATATAACAACAAACTAATGCAATAAATGCGATCAATCGGAGCAATGAGAGGGCACCGGTCAAACCTGTTATCGCGGAAATACACTCTGCCGGTGTTTGTCAAAATTACCGGTGATTCACTAGGCAAATCGGTTGCACGGGCATGAACGAGAGTTTTAGAGTTATTATCTCCTCTGCTAGGTCGTAACCATGAGTTACGAGAGCACGCTGCTGGGTATCAGTGTGTACACGCAGATCGACGTATGTACAGTACCGGTCAAAAACTTGGGACTAAAGAACATCACAATTTTAAGAAGGAAAAAAATTCTAAACAAATTTCTTCACCTAGAAATCTACCAAAATGTGAAAAATTCTTGCGAATAATCGCATGATTGATTTAGAATTGATAAGAAAATTCAAGCAACCAGAACAAAAGCTGCTCATGGTATACTTGTATGGAGAAAATAGATTTCAGTTTTCATTGACACTAGGTTTACGGAAATTTGACGGATTTCGGATTTCATACACAAGATTTGCAAAGACAATTACTATTATTCTTAGGAATTTTTGTTAACTTTTATTCATGGAGCGATACAAATACACCCCTAATCTACTTCCCTCTCAGCTCTGTAATTTAAAATTCTGTGCGATGTATATCTATTTATAATATATATATTAAGGAAAAAAAAGAAATTGTGATTAATTGAAATTAAGAAAAAAATTAAATTAAATTAAATAATTGAAATTAAGAAATGTCTGTAAATCTAGTGTTAAATCCTGAAATCAGATATTATGGTTCCTTGATGGAAGATTTCATATAACAATGCAGTCAATTGTAGAATACCATAAAAAGAATAATAATTAAATAATTATTATAATATAAGAATAATTTGTAATAAAAAGGAAATAGTTTCATTCCATATTATACAAAACATATTTATAATGCTGTTAACTCGAAATAACTTAAACACTGTAATTGGACCATAAGTGTTTTGCTAACATTCATTATCCTTTAACGATTTTTCTTAACCGATCTGCTATCAATTCGAGGCGTGTTCCTACGTAAATGTTTCGATTTCTATTAAAACGCTGCTTGTATCCTTATTACCTGGAGCACTTCAGTTAACGAAGCGTTCAAGCTGATTAAAAATCAGAAAGCGATCCCAAACTTTTGACCGGCAGTGTAGCGCGCGCGAGGGAACGAGGGCCAATGAAAAGGCGAGGAAACCGCTTTATCGGGTACGAGGAAAATCGAATTACGTCCTGTTTCGTCCGATTCGTTTATCGCCCTCGAATGCGGCTCCTAAATGCACAACCGAGCGCGAATAGTCCCGAATAGTCGGTCGACGCGTGTCCAGGCCTCGTGTGCCCGGCATGCGATATGAATCTATGGCGGAGTTGGCCGATCGATCGATCGGGAAACGGGAGAAGCACCGGGTAACGCAGTTTCGAATTTGAGACCGTCGCTTTTTCCCATTTGCATCGTGTTTCGTGACGTTTGCACAAGAAATCAACGGCGTGCAACTCTTACGTTGCGAGAAACGCTTTTGTTACCGATTAGAATGTTCAGGCGCGATCTTAGAGGAAAGTTCGTTCGCAAATTAGTGTAGTATCGTGGTTTTAAGGGGGTGTACAGTAGCGAACAAAAGTTTAAGACTGAAGGGTTAGCGAAAATAAATTTATTTATTTATAAAAAATAACACAATAAACGAATTTTGTATTCTTCATTAATAGAAAATATAGTACTCGATGTATAATAATTTTTCTAGCAAAATGGCTTTTTGGGCTAAAAATGCTTTAATAAACAAAAAAAGAAAGAAATAATACTTTATTCTAGTAACAATAAAAATGTATGTATAAACAATATTTACGAACCACAGTGTACTATGTTATATATTGCCTTTCCGTCTTAAATTTATGTTCGTTACTGCAAATATTAGAGGTGTGCAAAACCGAGTAAATAATTTTCGAGATCGGTACGGGTCTTGAAATTTGCAGTATTTCTTTAATTCTTTGAATGCTAAATACTTCTGATCAAAGTGTTCTACGTGGACGACGCTTTATTAACAATTGTGTTGCTCTAAATGAAAGATCAGAAAAATTGACAAACGCATATACTCGTTTATGATTCACGCGAATAATTTTCACCAGAGACGCAAGTACACGTCCATAATAGACAACGAGTAGCTTTCGCCAACGACGCATATATGCGACCATAGCAGTCAAAGGGTTAAATGACAAAATTCGAGAATATGACTTGTTTTATTGAATTTGGCCAAAGTTTGTGTTTGGTAAAATTATTATCATAACATAGAATACGCGAGTTCTTCAACGAACCAATGTTCTGAACAGAGCAATAAAATCCATATCAGTTTTTAGTATCATTCTATCAGTTTTTAGTATCATTCTATCAGTTTTTAGTATTTAGTAACATAACGGTTCTTCAGGTTTACTCAATTTCGTGAAGCGTCCTAAAATACGTAACACTTTTGCACGACGTCGTATCTCTCGCCCATGCGATGGCCAGCAGAATGAAGGGATTGAAGTTTGACCGTTGCTTATTTCCCATCCGTCCTCTCCATCTGGTTAATAAGAGCCGGGCAGCAAAAAGCCGTGATAAACGATAAGCCCGATGGAAAGCACGTTGTACGCGAACGCGGGCGCAGAGAAAATGAGTTTTCGTTCGATTAAATAAAGCGTTCCCGGGCCGGGAGCCGACGGAAAAACATAAATTTCCCGGCAATTTATACAAATTACAGGGAACCATTAACAGCGCGGAGAACACCGCATCCGTTCGACCCCGCCATTTTATAAATCAGCGTATCTGTGAGCCTTCAATCCTCGCTGTATGCGCACCCACACTGTTTCTCTGTTTAATTTATTTTTTGCCCCCCCCCGGCCTCTATCCACCCTTCTGTCCACGTTATCGAAGTTCCTCTGTTCTCGTGCTTCGAATTTCGCCACACGAGAACGAGAGCCTGGAAAATCCTGTTTATAACAATAATCAACGCGAACTGTTTATAACAATAATTAACCCTTTCGTGCTGAGTGCCGCATATATGCGGCATCCACTCGACGACTTCTGGGTACGAGCGCCGCATATATGCGGCATCGAAATAATCTGTACAAGTGCCATCTATAATTGATAATCTATATATCATAATTTTCATCTCGTTATTAACACGTTGAATGCCACCGCCAGTTTTACAGGATTTGCCCGTGGCGCCACGATGAATTTTCTATTATACGATACATATACTATTGGAATATTACCTACGATAAATAGGTTATAGTATATAACTATTATAGGTTATAGTGTATAACTGTTTTTCGATGTTTTATACTTCATTAATTTCTGCGTACCATTACGTTAACGATGGTAATAATAAAAAATCGATAATTATTGACATTTGTTCGAATTATGTTTTTCTACCAATCTGAGCGCGCCGATCACCGGTGACCCTCATGGCAGTCACCATTAAAGAATTTCTCGTTGAAATGTGGCAGGAACACACTTTACTGTTTATTATATCGATCTGTTATGGTTATCGAGTGAGCAATCGTAAATTGTACGTCACAACCATTAATATGACAGCAACGTGGCATTCAATGCAATTGAAATAGTAGTAGAAATAACAATAAAAACGTGTGCGAAATCTATTGAACTTTAAATCTCATGTATTCAAACGAAAATAGTAAAATTCAAAGTATCCTCTCAAACTGAAGCTGCAAAATTCCAATAAATCCTATCGTTAGGATTGCTATTATAATTTCGCGAGATTTCTAATTTTTGTCGCTCCAATCCCCAAGTCTCTTTAACCCAAACGTCAATTATACGACGTTCATATTATAAATCATAATCGTTCATGCGAGATAAGCCTCGGTATTATAATTTATATCGCTCAATATGCCAGTTTTATCTCGCAAAAGCCCCGGGCTGAACTTATCAACGTCAAAATACATATTTAACCATATTTATTCGAACGCTGAAACGGTGCAAAATTCATTCGGTAAACAACTGAAGTCAATATCGCTATCAAACGGGGTGACCAATAGGAGAAAAATTCGATTTTTCTCAAACACTTCGCTACGATTTCGCCTCTGAACGTTAACGCTGTTCCATCGACGAACTTTCGTCGGCACTTTGAACAAGCTCGGGGTCAAAACGTGAAATTTTTACACTCGGACAAGTCGAAACTCATCGTTCAAACTTTAAATTCGAGCTTTGAATCGGTACACCGTACGCGGACCATTTTCTGTTTAATCGTTACACGTAATTTCTAAGTGAAATCAGTGATAGTACAATTTTCTGCTTAATTGTTACACGTAATTTTTAAGTAAAATCTGTTACAGTACTATTCTCCGTTTAACAGTTACACATGATTGTGAGTGAAAAAACGAAAATTAAAAATACTTTATTGAAACGTGTATAACGAACAAGAACATGCCACAAATTGGACAAAACACACAAACACAGACAATCGCTTCCGCTATTTTAAACATTCTCTTATTTTATAACCATCGCATACATAAATTATACAAATCATTCATCACTGTTGGATTTGGGAAAAAAGCATTATTTAATTTGTACCTCCCCATCTAAAGGTGTGCCGGTCGGGGGCAGATAATTTTTGGACCAACCCCCGACCCTAGGAGTGTAAGGACGACCAGGAAAGAATAAAGGCTAGTCGTTCAGAGGAATTTACAGAAAGCGGACCTCGAGTTGTTCTTATTTAAACCAAGTACCCTTGCTGCCCATCCCTAACACACGTAGCATTTAGCGCATCTCCGCGACTTTGGTTATTTCAATTCAACAATCACCGCATTCGAACCTTAAGATCTATACACAATATTTTTTACATGCTCTCGCCAAACTCATCCATCCATGCAACCATTCCTCACTCTCATACCACATATTCTGTGAACCAATAAATCAATAAATAATCACAGTAATTTCTAAGTAGAATCAATAGTAAACAAAGACATAAGAATTATCGTTAATTCTCGGATGAATAACGCTAGCAGTGTGTTTAGAGCTGTAGGAATGCGAACGAGTGGATACGATTCTGAGAAGGTGTGAAGAGTGAGTTGTATCGCTTGAGTTGGTCGATAGCTGTGTGTGAACGTAGAACATTTAGACTGCAGTGTTTCTGAGGCGCGAGAGATGAGTATTTGAGGCAACGTTGCGACTGATGAATTTTGGGTGAAACGTATCCGAATGCATCGAGTGAGAAAAGTTTACAATTGGAAAGAAAGGAAACGAGTGTTCGGAGGAAAATATAACGGGGAGAATGGAAGCGTGAGGTAGAAAAAGTGTGATTGCGAGAGAAACAAGATCGTCGAAATTGTTTATAGGTTACTATTAATCCGAACACGAGTTTGGATTGGTAATTTCGCACAAAATCATTTGAACAATTGCTATGAAGTGATAAGGAAAATTTATTAAAATAAAATGGAGAAATACATTATATATTACATGACTGATCGGATATATGTGAATATGAAAAGTAATGAAAACAAAAGTGATACGAATTGACAAATAAAAGATCCAATGTCATCTTATACAAATTAACCCTTCGAATTTAATATGACCATGAATTACCGCCAACTTGGAATCTATTTTTTTATTCAATCAAAACAAAACTTTTCCAATACGTTATTAGCATACTTAGCTGTAACATTTCATGAGTATAATTAAAAAGAAATGAAAATTCCACGGTAAAACTTGTGATGTCGCATACGCTGAGACATACGAGTGCAAAGGGTTAAATTGCCCTAGAAACACGTGGACCCAACGATTAAACTATTTTAAATACATCTAAGAACTTTACTTCGTTTCGTCTACACCTGAACCCTGCCGTGTCTCTAAATAAAATAAAATTCCTATAGAGCCGTGATGCAAATGGGTTAATTCACGTTAGCCCGGGCGCAGCGCAGCGAGCTCGGCTCGATGTCAGCCGAACAGCGTTTAACCACGCCAACAAGGGAAATGAAGGATGCGCCTGTGATGCAGCCTGTACTTTTTCAGTCCCCGTATGACAGCCGACGCGGCACCGCCGCGGAATTTATGTACGCGGAGAACACGAGTTCGCCTAAATTCATCGCCATAGGCGGCTTACCAGCGCGCCGTATAAGCTACCAAGAGACGGTTGCCTGTGCGGGAGTAGTATCGGTTTTGCATTTTTCAGCCCGACAATTTATCAATCTCGTCTACCCTCGTCCTCCTGGCCCCTCGATCAACTGACGTCTATGGAGAATGAGAAGAGAGAGGGAAGAGGGGGAGAGGAAGAGAGAGAAAAGAGAGGGAGAGAAAGTGAGGGAAGATGGGGATGAGAAAGAGAGAGAGAGAGAAGAGTGGGAAAGAAAAAGAGAGAGAGAGAAGCAAAGACAGAGAAAGAGAGAGAGAGGAAAGAGAAAGAGAAGCATAGGCAGAGGGGAACAAAGAAGAGGGGGAGAGACAGAGAGAGAAAAGAGTGGGAAAGAAAGAAAGAGAGAGAAGTAAAGTCACCGAGAGAGAGAGAGAGTGGGGGGCAGAGAGAGAGGCATAGACAGAGGGACAGAGAAGAGGGGTAGAGAAAGAGAGAAGAGTGGGGAAAAAGAGAGATAGAGAAGCAAAGACACAGAGAGAGAGAAGGAAAGAGAGAGGAAAGAGAAAGAGGAGCATAGACAGAAAGAGGGACAGAGAGATGGACAGAGAGTGAGAAGGGGAGGGGGTTGGAATTCGAGGTAGGAGCTCGATCGTCGCTGGCAGCAAAATAATGAGACTCTTTAAAGGTCGGAAGTTTTCATTTGTGGCGGGGGACGGAAAATCGATTTTCACACTTTGTCGACCACACTGTCGACCCTCGTGTTAGTCGCAGACGGATTTATCCCACGGGCTAAGGGACCACGAGGCGGGATAGATATCGGAGGGATGCGTAAGAGGGATAACGCTCCGCTGAAATTAATGCTATCGACTGGAATCTTAATTCTTTTTATTCTTATCGTGTTTCATGGGAACATTTAGGGTAATCAAGCGCTTCCTCGTGTTGATTGAATTTCGTCGTTCTTTCGGCGATGATGTTTACGCGGGGGAATAAGGGAAGTTAAGTTGATATCGGTTGGAATTGTAAATAATTGCTTTGATGTTTATTCATTTATTTATGGACGAATGTGAGCACTTGATGCAAGAGAAGAAAAGCTTAAGACTGAACGTGATTGACCTCACAATGACGAGAAATACATTATATTTGTATTGGATGCGATAAACGTACAGTAGTGGACAAAAGTTTAATACCAAAGAGGCAACGAAATTAAATTAACTAATTTGTAAGGAATAGGATAATAAACAAAATTGCATTCTGTGCTAATCAATAAATATCGTTCTATTATAATAACAATAAAAATGAATATATACAAATAATATTTGCATATCATAAAACTATGTTATACATTGCTCTTTCGTCTTAAGCTTTTGTCCATTACTGTAAAAATTGTTTGAACCTTCTAATAATTCAAGAAACATTCGATTGCATTACTTTTTTTCTTAAAAATTAAAAAAAAAAACACATTTGTTTGCACTGTATCATTTACTATCGTTCGATTCTTCTTAAAAACATGCAAATTCTCTATTATTCCCTTTTTAATTCAATTCGCAACAGGTTCTAACCGTTACTCGGCATCAAAGATAAACATCGTTTGTATTCGTTTATATTTTCGCACCATGAAACTCAGCACCACCTGGGAACGCCGTTTAACTCGCGATTTATTATGCGCTGATATGAAAGTAATCAATTTCACCGGGGGAAAAATGGCGGCGTTGTCCTTCGCTAAAAAGCCATTGCTCACCTCCATCAGGCTCTGCCTTTATCGTGTAACAAGGGCGGACGAATCTCATTGGCGTGAAATAGGTTGTGCGAGCGGTACGCGGACGAAAGCCGCAGTCGAAGCAGAAGGGTTTCGAAATTCGTGAAGACAGCTTTCTTTTTCTAGAGGACCCCGGTACTCCTTCAATCTTTTCTCGGAGGAGGGAATCCACTTTCAGAAAACAGCAACTCGAAATCAGAGCCTGGGCGAAACGTTACTTAAAAGAGGGAAGAAAATGCGATAGTTTGTATCAGGGAAATAAAATGGTAAATCTATTGAAGCGAGTACTTTAAACAATTTAAAAAAAATATAATATTCTACTTTACATTGGAAAGACAGTAGGGGTACACTCTAAATATTTCCCTTGTCTATAATTAATCTTCAGTATATTCGCAACATGTAAATATCATCGATCAGCAATAATTTTATGAGTATTATTATTTATTTTACTATTACACTGAATAGTAAAATAAATTTAATTTATCATAATATTACGTTTCCTTGCATTGTAACATAAGAGTAGCGGACAAAAGTTTAAGACAAAAGGGCAATGTGAAACATAGTTTTATTAATTATTAATTAATATTAAACACTATTTATTATTTATTAATTAATTAAACAACTCGTATTCTATTAATATTTAATTATTAGTTATTAATAGAATACGAATTTTATTTATCGTGCCATTTTTTATAAATTAATTTGTTTATTTTCGTAGCCTCTTTGATCTTAAACTTTGTCCACTATTGTACATGTCCATAACCATATATTTCAAATATAAGGCTAAAACGTGTACACGTTCAAAGTGTAAAACGAAAAGGTTTATTTATTGATTTCACATCACAAAATTTGAGAACAGAAATATTCAATTTTCCGAAAATTGTACTTCTCGTTTAATACTAGAATTACCAAATCAGTAAAAATTACCAATTGGTGATTAATTATAGCAACCTCATAAATTCACTGTAGTAAAATTTCCAAAATTTTCCCCACAATGGTACAAATAAAGATTTGTTTTTTACGTGTTTAATATTTTTTCATGTAATTTTCAATTTGATCTCTTCCATGCAAATAAGTACCGTTAAATCGTCGATAGTTCTAGCGTTAAAATACCGTTTCGGTTAAGCTGTAAGGCGGTCCCGTTTTATTATTCCGTGGCGCGCCGCTGAGCGAGCGGGTCCTGTTCCCGGAATCATTATTTAACTTCGTCTTCAGCTTATTCAGCAGCACGAAAAACCTGGGAGGGTCGATTGCCTGGTCGAGCGGAAAAAAAGGTGAAGAGGTACCGTTTCATTATCGAGGGCGTCGTGTTGCGAGGGGGAAAAATGTCGATGCTTGACATGAAAAGATTGTGTCACAGCCAGAGCGACGAATTTTTATCGGGCTTAATGAATCGATTATAACGCGGTCGCACAAAAATGGGCCACGGTGCACGATGGCTTCGAAACGCTTCAAATATTGATACGGACGACCGTCGGGTAACACGGTTAGAAAATCCGACAAATCCACAAAAAAAAAAACGCGGTTGAAAATGACGAGAACCTTCGAATAACAAGATTATGAGATCGGACAAATCCTCGAATAACACGATTAAGGAATTAAACTGACCCTTTAATAACACAGCGAAAATATTGGACGAGCCTTGGAATTGTAGGATTAAAACAGCGATGTTAAAAGTCGTAGAGATCGTCGAAGAATACTGTTACGAAAACGCCAGAAATTCACAAATTGCATGCATGATTAAAAGATTGAACGAGCTGTTGAATAACAAGGGTGAAAAATTGAAGAATTCGAGAAAAATAGAAATGAAGATGCTGTGAATAAAAATTTTTTAAATCAGAATACTTTGTAACGCAACAAAAACTTCTGAGAAACGATGAAATAAAAACTGTTTCTTTCGCAGTTTCACTTCATGATTTCTTAATTTTAGAACCTCGGAATTATGGGATTAAAACAGCGATGTTAAAAATCGTAGAGATCGTGGAAGAATACAGTTACGAAAACGCCGGAAATTCACAAATTGCATGCATGATTAAAAGATTGAACGAGCTGTTGAATAACAAGGGTGAAAAATTGAAGAATTCGAAAAAATAGAAATGAAGATGCTGTGGATAAAAATTTTTTAAATCAGAACACTTTGTAACGCAATAAAAACTTCTGAGAAACGATGAAATAAAAACTGTTTCTTTCGCATTTTCACTTCACGATTTCTTGATTCTAGTATTTTGTTCATTTAATTGATTAAAAAGGGATACACATGAAATATACGATAAATTATGCGTATAAAGAAGTTAGCATTCAGAAAGGAATATTTTTATCAATTTTCCAAATTTTAGGAACTCAGTAGAAATATAGCATGTTTTCGTATTCGTTGCAGGCGTATTTGTCGAGGAAAAAAATCTTTCTCCCTCTAGAAACCGAAAATTGCATGTCCCCCCCCTCCCCTAACCCTTGGTGCACGTCTCGTGAGTTTCCCAGAGAATTCTGAATTGCTTTTGCAAAACTTTAAACACGGTATGCAACTTTGAACCGTTTTTCATAGTTAAGGAGTCATAGACTGTGTTGGTCGGACTTTCAAGTAGTAAAGAAGTATCTAGGGTGAGCCGCATACGAAACTCTTCGCAGTTTGGATGCATACCAGCCATCTTTACGTCTCGAAGTATTTTTCCGGGCCACTGGTCCCCATTGACCATTCGATGAAATTTGAACTGAACGCGGTCTCGTCGATACAGGAATTTTCGTCTGAGCTGCTACATAAACAATTTCGCGAGGTCTATACTTTAGATGAAAGAGCGTCCCGATGAACTTTTATCGATAGGTTTTCACATTTGCACGCGATGTCTGGTGGAAACGAACGATTACTTTCTTCTGTTGTGTTTCTCGTTCAATTTAAAAATAATCGCTTGTTATAAATTATATTAATTAATTGTAAATGTCAGTTTCTACATTAAGTTTTGAATTGCGGTTGAATTTGAGTGACTGCACCTGCAATATAACACTATTATAGGGTATTACTAGTTTTACATATTTTTATTTAGACTCGAATACTGCTGTATAAAAACACCATAGGTATTAAGCTTGGGGCAAGAATTCCATGGTTTAATAATAAAATATGTGTACGCGTTAATTTTTGCTACGAACAACGCAATGTTTTACCTATTAATTAACACAAAACAGGAGTTTTGTTTGTTTCGTTTACATTATAGTAATTAATTACTCTATACAGTATTAATATCACCAAAGATACGTATTTTATATTTATCTCAATTTTTAAAAGCCGAACATTGAATACTTGGATGAGGGTACTCTTTATGAACCCACAGTCTACAAATAATCTTTCCAATATGCTTCACAAATATTCTATAAACTTAAAACAAGTAAATCGTGATATCCTAATAATACATGGGTGATTTGAAATCTCAGAAATGCAAAAAGGTAACTAAAATTTCAAGACACGCGTGTTGGCATATAGCCACGCGAAACAAATGATATTGAACTGCCATTGAATGGATACTTTATTACTGACACCTCAAGAGAAGTTTCTGTACGATGATTCGAAATCTCAAAAACTCAGAAAAGTAACTGAAATTTCAAAATACGTGAGATTAGGCGAAACAAATGATATTGAACTGCCATTGAATGAATGCTTAATTACTGACACATTTAGAGAAGCTTCTGTACGATGATTCGAAATCTCAGAAACGCAAAAAATTAACTAAAATTTCAAAATACGTGTGATTAGGCGAAACAAATGACATTGAACTGCCATTGAATGGATACTTTATTACTGACACCTCAAGAGAAGCTTCTGTACGGAAAGCCATAATTGTCAGCGAAAACTTGATTCTCCTAGCTCTCCCTTGTTCATCAACAATCGGACAGGCAAACTTGTTTCTAGCGTCGCTAATGGCAGCCGTTATCTCTTATCCTATTCGCGCCCGCCATCAGGCCGCTCTTTTATACGATGCAAATCGCTTTTTTGTGCAGCCACGACGAAGGACCGAGAGGAAATTGCTCGTGACCCCCTGAAAGGACGTCTCGGCGTGGCAGGAGGACAAAAGGTTGCGCGGCCAGAGATCCAACCCTTTGTCGCGAACCCGATAATAATTGTCCTCCCATAATTCGCGGAACGCATTCAGGAGCGCATTCGAACGTATCCACGACGGTGTTTAGGGTGGAACTGCGAGATAACAGTCGTAAAGAGCGATCCATTCCGCGTATCTTTGCATTGGGTCCTTCACGAGTTTATCTCAGTAAGACCTCCCTGATCCAAACATTATCTGAAGGTTGTAAACTTATTAAATGTGTTGGAATCGTATCTATTTGTTTCTTCAATTTCCTTTTTGTTTCTTATCGACCAGCCTTCTCGAATGTTCGATGCTTGTAACAGTTGTTATCGATGCTCATTGCTTATTAGAGGTCGCTCACTACTTTATAACTACGGGGTGATACCAACCATCATTTGTTGTTCGTCTCTATACTAATATCAACCATCAAAATGTTAAAATTTAATGTTAAACTTATTAAATTCTGTCAGGAAACTTCAGATTTTGTGAACAGCTTACCACCGCAATGTAAACGCTTCTATATACCATGTGTTTTAACTTTTAAATCGAAAAGATTTATCTTCTAAAATCCGTGGAACTGCGACGAGAAGGGGAAAAAATGCAAAATAGTTGTTCCCAAAAAATACGCAAATCTCTCTGCTCGAACGTAAGTAATATTGTTCGAAATCCTTGGATCCGCTCGAGATTCTCTGACTTCGTCGACTTTCATCGAATTCTTTGGAAAACTTTCACCTCTCGCCCGCGTTTTCGTTGCGCTCCCAGCGTGCCGTTTTCCAGATATTCCTGGGCCCTCAGGATTTAAGGCAGCCCAGGCTTGTCGAGTATATCCTCGCGATTGTTATTTCAAGACCGACCAAAGGCAATCGTATTCGTGTTATTTCAGGACCTTTTGGCTTCCTAGCCTCGTCCTCCTGGAAAACCTCGCGATATTTCCGCCTTTCGAGCCTCTGTTTTGCGGCTGGGCGAACGTTTTCGTTTTAAAATTCGAGCTGAACGAAGCTGGCTGTTGTGGTAGCATAAATTTCATAGTATAACTTTCTCTGACTTCACCGATCTCATCTTAAACAATTATTTCATTGGCCTATCGTTCGTTTCGCGTTGTGTTTGGAAATACTTCGTCCCACACGTAGGAGACGAATCATCTGGTGTTGCGTTCTAAATTAGGTACGTACAGTAACGACCCTATACCTACCTCGAAAGAAGGGAACTGGTTACCAGCCCTCCCTTCCTACAATAACTGTAAGCAACTGTGATTGGTTCGGGCTTGCTATCACTTTTGCGATACATATCGAGCCATGTAAATCAGACAGGTAGTACAGACACTCAGAGACACACAACTCGTCAAGAAAACAACTCAGAACACAACTACTATAAATAGTATCAAGAGAAATACAAGAACAATTCAACTGAACTCTATCGTGTTCAATTTAACACCTAAAGAACTCCTGATATCAACTTTAATCAACCTCATCAAGAGAAACCCTTTCGCTGTACAAGGCGATCACGAAAAGGTCGGGAAGTATTTCGGGGGCAATACACCGGTCTCGCAGCTAAACCGACGTACAAAAGATCTGGTAAACGTGATGGTTGGTAGCCTTGTAAATACGAATGACGAGCTCATTTTTGTTGGTATCACCTCATACATAAACAATTCGTAGCTCACAGCAACACAGTAGCAAGTAAACTCCCATGTGAAACAGTCGATATCACATAAACCATTTTTATATTGTATATTACATTATTTATAATCAAATATATTACTTATTATCCTAAATAATATATGTGCATTTATTACAACAAAACGAAACACTCGATAAAGAGGTGTGTTTATTATTGTGTGCATTTAACGTTTTTGTAACTGCGAATCAAAGCTAAGTTTGTCTCTTTCGAAATCAATTCAAATTAATTTTATGAAAAATTTACCATACAATGACCGTATTATTATAAATATATATATATATTGTGTTAGGTACCCAAATTTAATACGCATTCATTACCCAATATTCTCTCGAACAGCCACAAATTAATTTAACGAACAGTTTATCGTTCAAATCGGTTTAGAATTTATACCATAGTCGTCCCAATAGATAATTCAAGTTCCCATCAACTGCTATCATGCGTTTTGTTATTTCACTTACTTTACTTTCGATTCCACCCATAGTAGAAGTTGTACCATAGGATTTACAGTTTATACAGTAGATTTATACTTTCATATCTATCTCAGCGATTTAATTCGTAATAATAAAAATATAATACGTGTAACATTATTTACATTCAGTGTACCGAGCATCCATCTGGCGAGCAGTTTGATTCAAAGAACCGTTTCAAACTTGCAGATTCGCTTAATGAAAGTTTCACGTTCGAGAACGGGGCGGTACGCCGGCCGGATTCTTGGATCACACGCCACGCATTCAGTTAATTACCGAAATCCGATTAGTACGTGCGTATCGCACTCACGGTCGGACGTGGCGCGCCTTAATCCTTCGTAGCACGGTTTCGAACACATCGGATCATTTAGTACCGTGTATTTGCATGTGACCGCATCGGTCTTACACGGTCACATACAGGGTGTTCGGACGAAGCTGGGAGAAAATTGATGAGGTAACTCTATGCAACATTCTAAGACGAAAATCAAGAGAAACAATATTGCGTTTGACGCTTTGTTTATTAGTTATAAGCAATTTAAAAACCGGGCTATTTTACGCCTGAGAGCAGGCAAATCGGCGACACGGTAGGCGACGTCAATGACTACGCAGAGATGCTCAGTCGTAACTGCGTGCATTTCTGTAGCTGTTCAGAGGTGAGCCATATTCCACAGTTTAGTCTGAGCGTCTCTGCGTAGTTATACCGTGTTGCTTCATTTGTTTAACACTAGGTCGAACTTCATGAGCAAAATTTGCAAAAGCAATTACTATTATTCCTCGTAAGTTTTGCTAATTTTTACTGATGGAGTTGTGGTGACATGGACCCTCTGCGTCAAACACTTTACAACGGGGCCTGAACGTCGGCCTGTCCTTCGGCCCAAATGGCCAGCCGACCCTCATTACTACGGGTGTTTGATTACAATCTCATTAGAATCCGGAAAACACTCGCAAAGTCCCTTACATGTCTTCACATTTTCCCTCTCTCGACACGTTCAGGGAATATAAAAGGCAAACTTCCCTGGGCGCGACACACAGTCACAATCGATCACTCATCACAGTCACACGCAATCACACAGTTGTACATACATACACTCACAGAAACAAAGTCACAGTCAGTTACTCAATCAGTCTATCAATCAGTCATTCAGTCAGTCAGTTCACATTACCACGTGTAATATATCTTAAATAAAGGTTCCTACAGAGCAATACAAATATACACAAATCTATTTCCCTCTCAGTTCTGCAATTTTTAATTCTGTTCGATGTATACCTTATTCCTTAGTATATGTATATTGAGAATAACAAAGATAATACACTAGAAATGTTCATACATCTAGTATTAATATAGTTTGCCTATAGTGACACATTGTTACCTCTATCGTGTCCGACTATAGTTGATTTTTATCACTGAACCGTCAAATAAACGCAAGTATGAAAGATCTTTAGCTTTTCTTGAATATTCGAATTTTATTTCGGCCTAAAGCTACATTTACAAAATCGTTAATTAAATTCTTAATCTAGTTTATTATTTCTTTCTTATTTGTAATCGTCAGTGCTACGCGTTTCTACCTTGCCAACTTCAGAATTCCCTATCATTGTATAGCTGCTATCTGACTTCCGTACCGAACCACTTCAAACAAATTTCATTCTATAGAAGGAAATGAACATTATGTGCCTATTTACATGCAGTGCTCGAACAGGAAATATGCTGCTGTGAATACGTTAATATGGAAATTCGGGTAATAGAATGTTCGGATAACAGGTGTTCGTATAGAAGAGGTTCTACTGCAGATTTGGTTATAATCTTTGAAATAACGAATTCATTCCTCTGAGTCGTATTTCTTTTTTTTTATGTATTTATATTAGTTTGAAGGAAATAAATTGCATTGTCAAAGCATTAGCAGAAATTATTTGGAAAAACTGGAGTTTTGAAATTGAAGTGCATTCGGTATACGATAGGATTATTCAGGGTAGATGCGACTACGTGTGTAATTACTATTAATATCATTGATCATCCGGAAACATTCGTCAGAATAATATACCGGACCACAGAGGAGGCGTTACGATCGAATCATCAAATATTACTGATAATTACGATAATTGACAATACAATTGTTCGTTTCAGAAGAAATGATTACAGTTTCATCGTCATTGCCAGATAATTATGTACTCTACTGATAGATTAGTCTCTGAAACATGGTACAGACATAACGTACAGACAATATATGGTATTACAAAAAAGATTATAACAAATTAATTTGTTCTTAGAAAAAGGTTAATTGTGTTATGGTATTTATATGTCATAAGCATGAAACATAGTTGAGTAAATTAAGTACCTGAGATAAGCATAGTAGTTTTTTATAAACAAAAATAGCAGTTTTAATCCTTAATTTAACAACACGATTTTATTATAATTTTAATACGTTTACTTTAATACGAGATTATTTGTTATAAACAAAAATTGTAAAAGTTAAAGTAATTCATCTGAAATATTCAACTGTGTCAATGGTAGCTTTCTTTATTTAAATACATTACTTATAAAGAAAATTTCTATTACAACAAAGCTATTAAATCCTTTTATTTATGTATTTAATTTTTTATAATTCTTTGAAATACTATAGTACCAAACTTTTAATTCCCCTGAAGTTTAAAAGTCTTAACACGCCCCAAATAAAAAGAAAAAAACCGTAAAGACATTTCTCACTAAGTTACCAATTTTTATGCATTATTTCAAAGAAATTTCAGAAAATGCACGCAGTATGAAAAAGTTACGCGAAACATATCAAGCAGGTTGCGCATTATCGTATTCGAACAATGAAACAAATTTCTGCTCACTACTCCCTCTGTTTCGCACTATATTTGCATAGATCTGAATTTGCATAAAAATTCGCGGTCCGCGTTATCGCACAGACGTGCAAACGAGGCCTAATGACGGACGGGACGGCCGTTGAAGCATTGGCCTGTACACTTTCGCGGTTTCTAAGCGTGCATTCGGTGCAAAGTACGTTCGCGCGTAAATCATGCAATAGAAATGGCCGATAATTCATCGGCCGCGGTGTGTTGTGCAACGTAAATCGAGAAGGTTGTGACAATGATTCAACGCAGCTTTATGGCCCGCCGTGTAATTAAGTCGTATCCGACGAGCATTACGTATGCAAACGCGAGCCGAATCCGCGTTTCGTGCCGTGCCATTATTCGTCACCGCAGACGGCTCGCTGGTTTCATTTCTGAACCGATGAAATTCTTAGCTGTCCTGTTTATTTCTAAACACCGATCGTAACTCGTTTCTGGAATAACGAATTCATTTTAATTTCGGATGCAGAATTTTACGATTAACACGTTGAACGCCACGTCACCCACATCTGGGTGACGTCTATGTTTCTTGTAAACGGTTGACACTTTTCTAATTAAAAGAAGATTTTGGAGATAATTTATACTAATTTTATTTGTAACACAATTATGATAAGTATATACGATATAAAGTAACAATAAATTATAAAGTAAATATAACATTGCGCTGTTTAAAATCTGAGTCTCGGGTTTGGGTCCTGAGAGAAACTCCACCGATTTATGCTGGGCGTTCAACGTGTTAAAGTTAACCCTTTGCACTCGTATGTCTCAGCGTATGCGACATTACAAGTTTTATCGTAGAATTTTCATTTTTTTTTTTAATTATACTCACGAAATGTTACAGCTAAGTATGCTAATAACGTATTGGAAAAATTTTGTTTTGATTGAATGAAAAAATAAATTCCAAGTTGGCGGTAATTCATGGTCGTATTAAATTCGAGTGCAAAGGGTTAATCTTAATCTGGTTGAATTGGAATGATTGATTTTTTACAAATTTATGGAGAAAGAATTAATGCTTCACGCTTTAACTCATATTTGGGTGACGCTCTTTTTTTTAGAGTTAAATAGAATTTTAAATTGGAATTTTAAAAGGAATTCAATGGAATAAGCATTGAAGTATAATATATGTAAATATAAAATATGTAGAATAAAAATAAAAAGTTAAAATTTTTGCTGTTTTTATATCTTTTTTACCCCAGTTTTCTATGCAATCGTATTTGGACTCACCGAGAAACTCGAGAAACGTGTTAATCTAAATGAGTTTGGTCAGTTAGTTAGTTGTTTCTAAATTTAAATATAGAAACTTTTAACAATTAATCGTTTCGATGTTTGATTGATATTGGATGTGGGTATAAAAGCTAGTAATTAATTCTTTCAGTTTAACGAACTTAGACAATTAATTCATTGTTTTTAATTTTGATACAGAAATTAATAATTAATCTCTGAATTCAAATGGACTGAGATAATTGCTTGATTTGAACTTTGCATAAAGAACTTGGTAATTGGTTCTTTAACTTCTGTTTAGCATCTTCTCAGAAGAATGATGCACATTGCAAATAAAATCGACTCAATATCGTTTTAGAAGAATGATCATTTTTTCAAAAAATCACACAATCAACAGAGATGCAACAATTTAAAGCAAAATTCAAATAATTATTACGCGTTCCCATAGCAATTTCTGTTTTTGCAAAATTCCCCACAATTCGTCGAACGTAACAAGCACTCCTTCTAATCGATCATCTTTTTCATAGTTTCCAGAAAATCGACGGTGTCAGCACGCCCCGGCGAAAAGGGTCCCTATTAATAGACTTGCGGCGGAATGGTAAGTTCCCACGGTTTTTAATTTCGCGAAGTAACGAGGCTTTAATTCATAAAGGGTTGCCTCCAACCGGCTGGGACTTTAACGAGGACATTAAAGTGGTTTCGAGTCATGCCGGAACTGGTACGCATTACGTCCTTGAGGGAGGCTGTCGCCGGTTAAACATTTCATGAAAGAATTCCTTTTTTCCAAGCCTGACCAACGAACTCCTTTAATTTCGTGTAATGAAATGCGTGAACTGTCACTCCAAATTAAAACTCCGGTTCTGTGTTATTTCACGAATTGTTAGCGATTTCGCCGGCTCTTTAACCCGCTCGTCTCTCCTGGCGTGTTTCCGTTCTATTCCATAATTGGTGAAAAATTCCTTGGACATTGTTAACCAACAAAAAAAAAAGAACAAAATTGAAGGAAATTATTCGTTTCTCTGTTTAACACTAGATTTACGGACGTTTCTTGTATATATTTATTTTGTAACATACATGTATCAAGAAATTGGTACAGTGGCTCCAAAAAGTATTCGTACACTGTGTTACAAATAAATTCATTTAACCTTAAAGTTCAGATTTCAATGAAAGATTTTAATAAAATTTGGTTAACATGTGGAACGTAATAGTATGTTTATGGATTAATTTTTTCTTTTATTAAAATTCCACCATAAGAAGGTGAAAACAACGTTAATGATTCGAATAATTTTTCTCGTATTTTAAATATAATTTTGTAATGGTGTGTGATAAAACAAAACCTTCCGGATAAAAGATGTTCAATCTTCTATCACTCAGTCATAGAAAAAGATTCCAGAGAATCTTGCATTCAAAGCATGGAGAATCGCTAAAAGTTTGAGGCTAACTTTTAACCCTTCAAAAAGAATTCTCGTCGAGAACAAAAATTGTTCCATGTGTAACCCATTATGCTCTATATACATGCAAACTTTCATTGAAATCAGAATTTCAAGATTAGGTGAATTTCCTTGAAATGTAGTGTACGAATTCTTTTTGTAACCACTGTATATATCGTATAAAATTTTAAATTGCAGAGCTGAGAGGGAAATAAATTAGGCAATACTTGTATCACTTTATCAATAAAAGTCAACAAAAATTGCTAAGAATAATAATGATTGTCTTTGTAAATGTTGCTCGTGAAATCTGAAATCCGTCAAATTGACGGGTTCCGTAAATCTAGCGTTTAAAATTCACGAACCACCTCCACGTTTACGTTTCATGGTTTGTCAACCCTTTCAATTTTATACATTGCCTGGCGATTGCTGAAAATTAAGCGAATCACAGCGAATGCTTCAATGTTTCTGAGTCTCCAAGCTTTCATCGAAAGAGGGGAAAAAAGGAGGGCTAGCAGTGATCGAAGAAACGAAATTTTTATCGTGCTTCTCTTATTTCGTTGCGATCCCGAGATGATTATGGCCCCGTGACAAGAAGTTTGATGAAAGCAGTCCGTAACTTGGCTCGAAAGTTGGAGGCAACCTCCCAGCCCCGAAATTAACCTACTTAAAACTGCTAACGATGACTCGTAATTCTTGCTTTCTCAAAGTAACACCGCTTCCAGTGAATATAAATTTCTCCATTAAGCAACGTCCCGCCCTTTTACGTACATTGATTAACGCGTGTGTCGCGCTGAAAGATAACATTGTGTTGGGAATTAAAGTTCTAACGTTGTTAAGAAAATTCCCTGCAACTCGACGACGAAATTATGCTGATAAAATGGACTGTCTAATGGACTCGAGGGTAGCTGCATCTTGTTCACCGAAAGTCCCTCGTTTTATTCGTGTTTCAAAAAATATTAAATTAAATATCAAATATTAAATATTTTTAATTATATAATAATTCAATTTTTGTTAAATATTAAAAATAGTAGAGAGATTTAGTTAATTAAATAAATAAATAGAACTCGGTATGAAGAAAATAATTGTTTATTAGTTTGCTTAATAATAATAAGTATGAAATTATAATAACAATAATAAATCTAACTAATAATAATAATTACAAAAAGCAGAAATTTTTGCTTAATATATATTTGGCAAATATAAAAGTTATTTTTATTAAGGAAATTAATCACGTACAATTAATCATGATATTAATTAATTCAAGATGGAGTAGTTTTCAAAACAGTGGCTTTTAAAATTTTTATATTTCTAGTGTATCTGGGAATAAAGAGTTTAATGATATTGTCTTCGCGCAGAAGCTTTCATCGTTCCTTTAGAGAGAACTATTATTTATTTCCAACTGTATTTTATAATCATACGATATTTTTTCCTTTTCCCACAAATTTTTGGCATTCTTTCAAATAATTGATTCATGAAGATTTCAATTATAAGATTAAAATATATAGTCTCTTGTAGCACTGCTAATTTCGGGAAATAATTTTCGCTGTATATATCCGTAATGTGTAGATTTAGCGACATTTGTAGTTCATCGCTACAAATCGATGTTTATCAACGATTGTCGTTAGCTACTGTCGTAACTTGTATTCCCAAATGGTTGTGTTCCTCTAAATTACCAATTGCTACGCATTAGCAACATAAACTCCCCCTAGGGGTGCATAGAGATGTCCCTTCCGGTGAACAGAGATCAATGAATGCAACGCAGTATCACTTTGTCGATTCCATTTTCATTATTGCTCTCCATTTTTTGGAGTAATCTTGAGGACGATTTGCAAAACCTCTGTATTCAAAAAATAGTTATCCAAAAGTATAAATTTTATTGAAAGTAAGTTCAGACAAAATCCAAAATTTAACTCAAAGCAAAATGTTTGCTTTAAAATTATAGTTGCAATATTTTATTTCGTTTTGGTATCCTTTATTTTTGTGAAAAGGAAGAATATTTTATGTCTGATATTATTAAATAGTGTAAAAGATGTTAAGAACACCTTACTTCTAAAAACTGACAATCTTACTTCTCCAAATTGTGCAACATATACATAATACCATAAAAGAACACAAGAAAATTGATTAAAATTGGTTTAAAAATACTCAAATATCTTCAAGTGGAATTTCGAAATTTTTAAATCTACCCAATTAGCAAATTACATATCAAAGTATTTTCTGATTAAATTAATATCATCAGTCATTGAATTAAAACGATAAATTTTCAACGCCTCAAATGCTGAACTGTAACGAGTATCAGAAACTTAAAGAATTTGCATGTAAATTTCGTTACAAAAAAAAGTAGGTTATCACGTTGAACGTGTTCGCGTGCTATATATCGTGTCCCTAACTCATTTCACCGCACACTTATAAAAGCAGCTCGTTTACCGCCAGACGTTGGCCAACCACGAACTCTCGTCCCTCGGAAATAGTAGCTCAAATTACAAGC
This sequence comes from Tetrapedia diversipes, assembly GCA_033822845.1. Classification (NCBI taxonomy): domain Eukaryota; kingdom Metazoa; phylum Arthropoda; class Insecta; order Hymenoptera; family Apidae; genus Tetrapedia; species Tetrapedia diversipes. The sequence goes on from JAOPTO010002165.1 coordinate 24,363, forward strand.
GGTCCCGCAATTACAAGGGTTAAGACGTTCCCCCTAACGGCATTCCTCCAGCCGGTCGTTCGGCAGGAAGCAACCCCTTAAAGGCGATGAACAATGGACTTTCGGCCGTTCCGGTGTTGACTCAACGTTAGTCGTCGTCCCTGCTCTCTTCAATTCACCCTGTAGACACCGACTTTTGCTCGTTTCTTTTTCCGCTTCGTCCCCACACTCTCTTTCTTTCTCTGTTTACCCCGTAGAGCCCTTCTCGGATTAGTCAAATTAATCGTTGAACGGAAATCGGTCGAGTCTAAATGAATTCGTCGGGACAAGATGGTGATCGTTAGCCTTCAGACTTTGATAAAGGGATAATAATGTTAATAAAGTATTTGTGACGTTGATGACGAGTTTAATTAATGATGATTTACAAATTGTTGGGAATCTATGGGTTTCTAGGGCAATTTAGTTTGTATAAAATGGCGCTAAATCTTTTATTTATAATTCGTCTCTTGTGTTTTCCTTCTTTTCGTATTCTATGTATCCGATCGTTCGTGTAATATGTAATATGTTTTTGTGTGTCTTCAACGTATTAATTAAAGACTTTTCTTATTGCTTCATCATAACTGCTGAATTGAGTCTGTGCTAAATTACCAATCCGAATTCGCGTTCTGAACATAACACAAATTGTAATCAAAAATTTGTATATAGTTTTATTCTTCTATTGGAAGCGACACTCAGGTCCTTTTTATTGTTTCTGAATTTAACCCCTTGACATACAATGACATTTGGAAGACGTCATCCATTTCATGTGCCATTGTAGACTTTAACGTCTCCGAGACGTCAAGAGCTGTCTACATATTCCAGAATGTTTCGAAATGTTTCATACTTTATAGAACTACTAATTTATTATTTTATAATGTTACCTAATATATCAACCTGACTAAATATTATATACCAATACAAATTTCAAAATAAAATGTTCTGTTTTTACGCTTGCACATAACTGTTCAGTTGAAGGCAAATTAAATAGTATTTAGTATTCCAATTCCGTCTTATTTGCATGCCAAGGGGTTAAAATGTATTTTAAATCACGTTGCTTGCCTTGTACAAGTACAAACTTGAACATACTTGACTTGAACGAACACAGACTCGAAGACAAGTTTCTTGACTTGTGTCAGTACAGGTTTAAGGTCAAATTACTTGACTCGAACTCGAGTAGATTTAATTTTTCCATGCTACAAGTCAACCTAACTTGATTTACATAAACAAAAGGTTCAAGCGTCGAGCGACTCGGCTAATCCGAGCGTGGCGGCCATCTTTCTTCGCGCAGCTTCAGCCGCCCTTTGCATCGGCCCGATTCCGCCGGAAGTACGCCGGGGCTGACCCACATTCGGCAACAATGGCCACGCTCAACTGGCTGCGCTCACCTCGCCGCCGTAGCTATGGTAAAAGTTGCCTCGTTTCGGTCTCGATTTTCCAAACGACTCCCCGGTCTCTCCTCATCCCTGTCTCTCTCTTTGTATCTTCCACCCCCTCCCCCCTCCCTTCCTTTATCCTACGCTTTCACTACCTAAGATCGTTCGCGGCCTTATTTTTCAATAATTTAAACCGCATCCACCCCATCTCCCAATTCGAGTCCTCTTCTACGCCAAGAGCGAACTTCCTTCGCTTGTTCGCGAATTGATTTCATCGCGGATACCTCTAGGAATCGGAACTTCCGCTTTAAACTCGTTCCTGCTACCGGTGGAAAGTTTCCTGATCGATGACGTTGCTCTCCACCGGGCAGAGCTGGCTAAGATAGATACTCGAAGCGAGTATGGTCGACCATAAAAAGATGTTCTTCTTTTTTATACTTACTGTTAATTTAAATTTAATTTAATTTTGTTTCTTTGATAATTTAATTTTTGTTATTTGTTATTGGTTAATGTGAATCGGTTAAGGGTAGTGAATTTAACCCAATCGAGACTACGAATTTTTTCGAACACGGTCCCCAGGATCCAAATTAAAGGAAAAAAATTATTTTAAATTAATTAAAAGAACTTTTATTTGGACGGATAAATTTTTACTCAGAATAACTGAAAATTACTCGTCATTACTGTCGCACACTAGTGTGCAATAGTGTCTCATAGCCTCGGAAAGGCATTGCATACACGGTGTGCAATCGGTCTCGAATGGGTTAATTAGTAAGCTGGTTATATATTAGGTGTGCAACTTAATTCGGTGCCTTTGCATTTAATGCTTTATAACTTCCATTCGAATTAAAATATTTTTCCTGTCCTATGGTGATTTGGAAGTGGCGGCATTACACTTTAAGGAACATTAAAACAATCATGACAACTCGACATAATTTCACCTAACAACAGTAAACAATTTGGTGTTCCACAAAAAGTATTTGAGACATTGCATTCTTTTTGCTTTTGAACAGAAGAAAAATGCTTCTGAAGTTAGCTTTTCTTTCTTTAGAGAAATGGTTTGTTCCACTTTTGGTAATAGATGCTGTGACGTATAAAACGTGCAAAGAGTGGTTTCAGAAATCGGACAAACACGTCCAGAAGAGGTAAAAAATTTTAAGTAAACTTTTAAAAAACGTTTGAAGAAGCTAAAGAAGGGCTTACATTGCAATCAGGTGTTATCCACCAATACTTATCGCTACGTTTACTTCAGTTAGGAAAAATTCAAGAGTTAGAAAGGTGGGTTCCGCACAAAAAAGGCACTGAATTAATTTGCACACCTAATACAAGGAGTAAGCGAGGTGAGAAGATAAGGAGGATGTAAAGAAATGAAACTCTTTTGTAATCCCATAAGGAAAACGATAAAGTTATCTATCTGTAAGAAGGTATTCGAGTGGTTTAAAAATTAGTTTAAGTGATTAATTCGAAAAATTAAAATGTAGACTAAAATAGAGAATTGTATCCTTTGATAACCGAATAATGAAACAATTCAGAAGGATCCTGTTGGTTGTTCAAATAAGCTGACATCCAATTATTACTCGAAGCAATTTCTGGTCAGATAACACGGTATAGAATTTGAATAATTACCGTCGGCACGTTTTATTCGACTCGCTCAGGCGAACGCTGCTCGATCCCTATACCCGGTGACTCAGCTCGAAGACTACCGGTCTTATCGTCCGCACTCTTTGCTCGCGTTTTCGAATGTCGTCGAATTAAATTGCTGGTAATGCGTCGTAAATTGGCTGCCTTTGCTGCGTCTGCGCGCTCATTCGGCGAGAATTTATCGTCCCATTAGTTTGACATTTAATTTTCCACGATAACGTCGGAGTTCGCCCGCGCCCGCGCAATTCGGCCTCTGTGATGCCCGTTCGTTGCGTCCACTTCTGAATTATTCCTACCGAATTTGTCGCCGACAATTCGTTTCCCGTGCAATTTCGTTTCCCCGTATTATCGATGTAGCCTTCTCTCTCTTTCTCACGCACACACGTACAGTTTCACATTATTTCTCTTTCTCTCTACCTTCTCTGACTTTGTCTCTTTCTCTCTCCTTCACTCACTTAATCACTTGCACACTCTCATATTATTTCTCTTTCTTTCTTTCTCTCACTCACTCATTCACTCACTTACACGCTCTCATACTATTTCTCTTTCTTTCTCTCTCTCACTCACTCATTCACTCACTTACACGCTCTCATACTATTTCTCTTTCTTTCTCGCTTTCTCACTCACTCGCTCGCTCACTTACACACTCTCACATTATTTCTCTTTCTTTCTCTCTCTCTCTCACTCACTTAGTCACTTGCACACTCTCATATTATTTCTCTTTCTCTCTCTCACTCACTCATTCACTCACTTACACACTCTCATACTATTTCCTTTTCTTTCTCTGTTACTCACTCGCTCACTTACACACTTTCATATTATTTCTCTTTCTTTCTCTCTCATTCACTTAGTCATTTGCACACTCTCATATTATTTCTCTTTCTCTCCCTTTCTCTCTCATTCATTTAGTTACTTACACACTCTCATATTATTTCCCTTCCTTTCTCTCTCTCTCTCTCCCTGTCTTTCTCTTTCTCTCTAAATTTACCTTTGAGCGCCACGACGCCTGACGACGCCCATCGGACCGACCCCCTCGTTTCACCCCGGTTCACACCCGCCCGTCACCTCGACGGATCCTCTTTTTATGATTACGATCATTCCCACGCAGACTTTCACCGTCCCCGTTAATTATGGCCGCTCGCGTGCCTTCCCGACACGTATTTCTGCCACTCGAAATTATTATTGTACCGGATGGGATCTGGCGAAAAATTACGGAATTTTCGCTCGCGCTGGTTCCTCGAAATTAACGATGCGCTTGGTCGAAGAATTTCGCGGTTGTACATACATAGATTCCCGGGAATTGAATGAAATGGAGTTGTTAATTTATAGAGAATCAGTCGTGTTGCGTGAAAAATTTATCGTGGATTTATTATTAAGGTAATTATCAAATACACTGTAGGTTAATAGTGTTTCTGAATTTTAGAATTGGATAAGAATGATTAAAAAGTCGTTCGTTGTCAATTACTAATTAATTCGTTAATACAAGTTATAGATAAGCAATGAGTATTATTATGAACAACTATTAATTATAAAATCGTTAGCCACATGCTCTTAATTAGTTATAAAATTAGCTTGATAATGGTTCGAGACGGTCTAACTATGTCTAATACTTCTTTTCTTTTATAATATGGTTAAGTAATAAAAAGTTTCAAGCGTGTAAGAATGTTTGAGTTATAACATTAATTTAAGTCCCTGGTTTTACTACTGTGGCACTTTAATACTTTAGTTGTTAGCAAGATAATGCAAGATTACGCACTGTAAGAGTTTGCTCTTTAACAGCAGAAGTTAGATTAATGACACTAAAAGATTAATCGTTACGTTTCGAGTAGATAAATATCAAAGTTGAAAGATTTATGCAGAAGCTTCGTGTGAAAAGCTTCGTAATTTTTAAATGAAGACAAAGTGTATCGTTAAACAAATCACTAATATTAAAATATTTATTGTTGCTCCTTTAAAGTTCAGCTTGACTTCCTTTGCATTCTATTCCTCCAACGTTTTATTCTTATCAATTAATTCACTATTAATATTTCCATTTGATTAATGTATACTCAGTAAAGTATTAATTATCACTAAGAATGAAATTCATTACATTTTTCTAGGGGTTTAAAGCATTCGGAATTTTTCGTTAAAGTTATACCGTGTTTCGAGTGAAACACTCGAAAGCGGGGCATGGTATGTTCGTTATAGAAAATTCCGAGTATATTAAACAAGTTTTATATCCAACTTTTTTGAACTTCCATTGTATGAAAACACGCAACTAGTTCATATCTATAATATTGTGCACGTACAGGAAAAGATGTCAATTCAAAATTATTCCAATATCTACTTTAAAAGTAATTTAATGTGGTTAATATAAATTACTTAAACATCCCTTTACGATTATTGATTTAAAATATGGAATAAAAAATTAACTGGGTCGACAACTCTGTACTATGTCTCAATATGTTAACCCTTTGCGCACGAAAGTTGACTGTTAGTCACCAAACGATAATTCCGCAAATTTTCAAACTTTAGTTAGTTTGTTTATCAGTCAGGTTCAAAGGTTAAACAGACACATATGTAAATTTTGGTAATAACAAACTTAACTAAACTAAATGACATTTAATAAGGCGAATCTTAGTGAATATTTCGAATTTGAACATTTTTAAAGTTAATATCATATTTGTCATTAACAATTACTGTCATTAACATATTTAATTAGTAAATGACTAATAGTCACCTCTCGAGTGCAAAGAGTTCAGGTTAGTTTCAGGTTAGGTTCATTTTAAAATTAATAATAATAAATAATCTTAAGAACCTTTCTTCTCCATTAAATTTCTATGATTCGTGGATAGCTCTCGATTCGAGAAAAAACCGCCTGCGACCGATCGATCGAGGCTACACAAAATTCGTATCGCGGTTCTATATCTTATTGAATCGCATGTTTTACAATTTCACGAATCGCCGTGTGCGAAGCCGGTCTTAGCACACAGGGGTTGAATCTTAGCGAGTTACACAGGCAGACAGGTCGCGCGCGTCGATAGAAGCCGAACGAAGCATCAGCGGACGAAAAGTAGGGAGAATTTAAGGAGGGGCGTCTCTTCCGCTCCCGGATCACGTCTCGAATCGCGGTGATCATTTCACGGGGACGTGCTTCCGGGGCTCCGTGGCAGAGCAACGAGCAATTCCGCACACGAAACGCTCGTGCTCGCCCCTTCGACTCGGCACGCCGATGAACTCGCGGCCGAAGAAAGACTTCCGGCGGACCTGTGCTGTACCCCGGCCCGGGTTCCTCCCGTTTCTACAAATCGTTCCGGCTCGTTTACGTTTAAAAAGTTAATTAGATTGACAATGAGGCAGCAGCAACGAGCCGCACGTGGGCCGGGTTTCAAGAGGGAAACGAAAGGAAGAAGAGATTTTTAGGGTTTCGGTTCCGCGGTCTGACAAAGCGAGTTGCGTTCTAAATTGGGGTAGAGGTGTGTACAATAACGAACCTATACCTGCCCAAAGGTCCTTGGTATAAAAGAAGCGCTTACCAGCCCTCCCTTCTTTCAGTACCTTTAACCGTTTGAGTCCCAAGCAGTGCGATCGCGCTGTTGAGATTTTATGTCGAAAAAACCCAGCACATTTCGAACGTTGTGGACAACTGACGGTGCGTTACCGATTGTCGAAGCGCGATTTACTGAAGTAAATACATCACACAGCTCTTTTTAATGTAAATAGTACATTTTACAATAGGTAGAATTGATGGTTGATATTAGTATAGAGACGAGCGACAAAAGATGGTTGGTATCACCCTGTGAGTATAAAGTAGCGAGCGAGCTCTAATGAGCAATGAGCATCGATAATGTAGTGTTACAATAATAATAATATTTATTATTCGATTATAGGAATATAATTACAATGCTATGTACAAATTTTACTTAATTTACATAATTAACAACTCTCTACACGGTGTCACGTCTAATTCAATTCTATTCGGTACAACGTCCGATTCAACTCTACACGGTGTCACGTCTAATTCAACTCTATCCAACCAGCGAAAACTGTTGCTATCCCTTGGCCTTTCTCCCACCACGTACCTCGGAAAAATTCCTCAAGTATAACCATATTTGGGCATTTTTCCGAGGGCCTCGCGCGTCGCCAAGGGTTTTTCCCAAGCAGGTCTGAAATCCCGCTGTTCACACCTTACTTTATCTTATGTTCTAAAATTAATTACGATACTACAATAACAACTGTGACAAGCATCGAACATTCAAGAAGTCTGATCGATAAAAAACAGAAGATTCCAATCAGAACATTCCAACAAGAATAATACTATAATAATGCAATAATACATTACAAAATAAAAATTTTAATACAAGCGCTATTGCGCCGCTTGGATCCTTTCGTACACATTTAGAAAAAGCGCGGTTGCGCTGTTTGGGATTCTTCGACAGTGTTTTTTCAATACCCCCTGGAACTCAAACGGTTAAACAACTGTGATTGGTTTGGGATAGCTGTCACTTTTGCTATAAATATCGGACAATTGAAAGCATTGCGAGACAACCACGAAGATTGGCAAAGAAAGAGTACCAGCACGTATTAAACTAAAACAACTCAACTCTATCGTGTGCCGTTTGACACCTGAACAACTCCCGATTGCAACATCATCAACATCGTCAAGAGCAAACCTTCCCGTCATAAAGTCGGGAAGTCTTTGCTATTTATTGTAATATACAAAGTTAAATGACGATTCGGGAGGTGGGCTCAGCTGATCGCTCCAGTTGTCCGCAGACTACTGACTTCGATCTTCGAAAAAAGGCAACGCCTTCCAACTACAGCACTTGTGTTGGATTTGAAGTAAGAATGTAATTATGCTTTGAGCCTTCTTGTCTACGGTATGACGGTCGGGGCAGGTAGATTTCAGACAGATTCCCGAACAAGTGAACGCCAGGACGGCAACGCGACAATAAATACTAGTCACTAAATTAAATGAGACAAAAAACCCCAAAGTGTAGGTTTTTTTTTAAATAAAAAATAAATTAGCTTATAATTGGATAGCAGATTTATGTAAATCCGAATCTTTACAATAGTGTCTAAAGAAATGCGATTTAAATAGAGATTCGTTTCACCTTATAAATTTCATAATTTGTAATTAATCTTTGATGATTATAGACGACAGTTTAGCGTGACAACTTTGTCCGAAATTTGTGAGTGACTTGTGAGGGTGTCATGTACATTTTTACCTATTTGATACAGGAGTAAGTGGAAAAGAAGAAAGGGGAAAGGGGAAAACATGGATGGAAAGAAAAATGAATGAAATGCCTAATTTGAAAAATCAGGGCAAAAAATTAATACGCAGCGATTAATTATTATATAAGTCAAACAGGGACCTAAATGAAATTGAATAACACCTTAATTCAATGTAGCATCTGATTGAGATTATTTTAAAAATACTGCTTGTAAAGGAACGTTAGAGATAAATAAATGTTGATTTGCATAGTTTCATTTTAAATTTCTGTCACTGATTGAAAATTTTCTATTCGCTTAATAATTTTGTTTCTCCGTAGAACTTTTATTATTCTCCACGCTTCGCCCATGTTTCATCTCTCATTTTTGTGCTATTCAGTGAAAAATATTGTACCTGCATGGAGTATTTAGTCGGTAACAGAAAACACATGAATTTAAACCCAATTTGCCTTCCTGTTTTTCTTTTTTCTTTTTTTTTTTTCAATTTTTTCCCGACGACCTGACGGACAGAATGATTGATTAAAATTTGCGGGGAATGTTAACGAATTTGTGTGAAACGTGCCAGCACTGGAAATATCAGATTTATGACATATCGATGATTTTTTTTGTGCGTACACAGATTGCACGCGTTCAACAGCCAGAAATTTGTTCACGTAAATCAAAAATTAAGTTTTGTCGAATTAATTCTTACGTAACAATAACGTACAAACAAACTACAGTTCCTTGTTATTTCGAATTCAAGGTATTGTTCTTTAAATCATCAGCGATTAAGTGATCACGTAGGCAGTAAAATAGAAAATTGTTCGATAAGATAATTTTATGGGATTACAAGAGAGTTCCGTTCCTTTACATTTTCCTTATTTTAAATCTACTATTTTTGAAACTTATTTTAAATTAACAAAAATTAAATTAAACTAAATTTAAATTAACAAAAATTAAATTAAACTAAATTAAAATTAACAATAAGTATAAAAAGCAAAATTCCAGAATAATAATAATGTTTCATACTATTATATTTATGTACACTATTTACACGTTAATATCTCCTCTCTCACGTTCCTCTTCTTTGGTTCTCTTTGGTTTTCTTCTCTGACTTCAACCTTATTTCCCCCCTTGTCCACCTCACTCTAGAAAATTGTTCAGTATTCGATGATAATTCAATTGGTATGCCCATTCGCCTGAATAATTCCTTCGATTGTGCCTCGCACAAGTAAACGTTGTAGTAACGAGATCCTTCGTCGTTGTCAAATATTAATCATCGGTTTATATATAAACTGAAACTTTTGATTACGGCGGAATTTTCATATCGACGTAAATGTTTCAGAGTTAGCGGTGACGCGAGGAAAATTCGAAAATTTTGCAACGATAAAAGCCACCGACGCGTGTCCATGCATTGCGAATTCAACGCAGGTTTTATGCGCGAAATTTAAATTTTCATTAAACGTTCGGCCGATATATAGGGAGGAACGTACTATTCGGACATGCAGTGTTTCAATTAATATTTGTCACGTTTGTCAGAAATACGATGATCAATAGTTTTCAGGAACAGAAACGAAGCAGGGTTTGCAAACAAATAGTTATCCGCGATACATCAAAGTCTCAACAGTCACAATGAAAATTGAGCTGATAATGCATGACGGTATCAAGATTCATATAACTGATACAGCAATTCATTGTTCGCACAAGGTTTTATATTTATAATGAAAAAATCAAATCAATATATAAGGATATAAGCAGCTTATGAAACTTTGAATGTCGTCCTCTCTAATACTCTAATTAAATGTTAGAATAACCCTTTCAGTTTTGAACTTATATTGCAATATAAGGTTCGATTAAATTATGATACTATAATTTTATATCCTGAAAATCATGACTCAAGGTTCTACTGTCCCAAAGCTGAACAGTAGCAATCAAATAATATTATTACCATTATTACGGTTACCATATTAACACTTAGCCAACCGAATGGGTAGATCTCCCATTTTTTCATTGACAAAGCAGTGCCATTGATTCTATTTACTTTTGTCATTAGTCGAACCTAAGCTGATGTTGAATTTATTAAAAATTATATCAAAACTAATTAATAACAAAATTGAGGACAAAATGAGAGATCTCCCATTATTTTTTCTGCCATTGATTCTATTTACTTTTGTCATTAGTCGAACCTAAACTGATGTTGAATTTATTAAACATTATATTTTGGAAAATTTGTGAACAATACTAGTTCAAAAGTAATTAATAACAAAATTGAGGACAAAATGAGAGATCTCCCATTATTTCTTCTGTCATTGATCCTATTTACTTTTGCTATTAGTTAGTCTTGAATTGGAGGGCAAAATAGGAGATCTTCCCATTCGGTCGGCTAAGTGTTAAGATACCCGTATTAAAAGTATTATAATTTTACAAATAATATTAAATTTTGAGTAAAACTACTCAACTCATTAATTTTTATTTACACAAATGATTTATAAATACCACATTACTCTGTTTCTTTCACTAAGGCTACTTTATTGTCAATCACTGTGAATAATGTCCTGTTTTGTATTAGGTATTTTTCGTAACATCGATACTATAAATCACAGGGAAAATTAAAATTAACAATCACAAGTGCACGATGCAATTTTGCAATTGTTGCCGTTGACCATCGAGCAGGAACAAATGCTTCGAACCAAGAATTTCCTCTCGTCTCGGATATCCAAGCTTTGAGCGAAAAAGGAGGGTCGTATAATACGTTGAGAAGAATAACCGCGTCTGAGGAACAGGGAGGACGCAAAGCCATCTTCAAAGGTTCCCTCAAAAACTGGGTCGTACTCGTTACACGTTCGATTGATTTACAGCTTCGCGCTTATTCGGTAGCCCCTTTTTCTCCTTTTCATTTGCCACTCTGTCGTTTCCCCGACGCTGGCCCGCTCCAATTTCGGTTCGCCGCTGAAGAATCCATGAAAAGAGCCCCACGGAATATTGTCGAGGGTGAACAATAATGGCCACTCTTTGCGTGACATTTTACAGAATATTCTAGCAAAGTAGTTTTAAATAACTTTCCATCGTGGAACATGTTACTTTTGCAAAAAGCGAATGAAAAAATAGATCTATTTATTGTTAATGTAACTTTCACTGAACTGTATTTTTGAAGAAGGACTTTGTTTTATAGTTTTAATGTGAACGAAGCAATAATGATTAACGCATTCCATATCAATTATGAATATATTGTATTAAATTTCCAATAGAATGATTATATTTCATTCAATGCTGAAGAGATTTGTAATTTGTAGAATAAAAGAAGGTTTATTATTATTAGATATTTTCACTATCCATGAAAAGAGTCCCACGGAATATGGTTGAGGGCGAACAATAATGGCCACTCTTTGCGTGACATTTTACAGAATATTCTAGTAAACTAGTTTTAAATAGGTTTCCAATGTAGAACATGTTACTTTTGCAAAAGCAAATGAAAAAATAGATCTATTTATTGTAGATGTTACTTTCACAGAACTGTATTTTTGAAGAAGGACTTTGTTTCATATTTTTAAAGTGAACGAAAGAATAATTATTAACGCATTCCGTATCAATTATGAATATATTCTATTAAATTTCATTCAAATGCTGAAGAGATTTGTAATTTGTATAATAAAAGAAGGTTTATTTTTATATATTTTCACTATCCATGAAAATGTTAGAAATTTTACTGCAGCCATTAATATTTGTATCATTTCATTTTATTGCATTATATATGTTTTTTTTTTTTAATTAATAGGTTCATCGTTCAGAATAAAACCCACCAACAAGTTAGCATTTCGCAAACCCGTGCAACATGCATTTATTTCAGTCGCAAATTTTACTTCCCCGAATTTTTACCGCACACAATTCCGTTCTCCCTGTTTGTTTATTGTCGCGTGAAAATTGAAAACTTTATTTTTACCTTGCACTTCTTTCAGTTTCGTTTCCCCGTTCATTTTTTTCGCCGCTGTGTGCGCGCGGGCCTCTTCATTCTCTCGCCTCCACGTCCCTTTCTTGTTCACCGTTGGGCAAATTTGGCAGGGAGCTGAACGCGTGCTTCTGTTCGCCAGGCCGGGTTTCCGGCGGCGCGAAAAAAGTCTGACGCTGTCGCGACGCCATGTTTTTTCCCCCCGTGGAACGACACATTGGCACCGAACACGCAGATTTCCGGCCCTGCCCGATTAATCTGCGCATCCGCGTTGGTCCACGCAGTTGAACCGTTCCGGTTGAATTTACTTTTGCCAATAAAATTCGATTAAACCGGAAAATAATGCGTATCCATTGGAACTCGAACCGGCGATCGTTGTTGATCAATGATTAATTGATCCGAAACGCGTAACGATGGATCTATTAATTCCATTTTATGGTTCTCCCTGCTGAATCGAAGTAATAATGTTGTTGTTGAAGATTTTGGGAAAATGCACCCATAATAATGTTTGTGATCTAATTTGTGACTTTTGAAGTTGTAGCAAAAGGTTTGTGTGTGTGTGTGTGTGTGTGTGTGTGTGTGGATGTATTGGAAATTTAAATATCGAGATTCGAAGGATTTGGTACTTAACTAGGCTATATGTATATATTATAGCTGTGTATTGTGTAATATTATTTACATATCATAATAGCAAAAATTTTACACATACACATATAGTTTAAAATGAAGTTAATATTATTCGTTAGTGAATTTTACAGTTAGACTATGAATTATAGATAGATAGACTTTGTTTCAGCTCTCATAGCCACGAAATGGACTTGGTTTAAAACAATTTTCCTTATTGTACTCGTTCTTTTCACTTTTGTAGAAATTGTACCACGCATTGTTTCCTATATCTTATTAATTTAACTAATACCTAAATACCATATAAAATTTATTAAATAACATATTCTATACCAGTATAGAAACTATAAACTATAAACTATGGAATCCTAAATTACCTAAACATAACATAACAAGTCTTCTATAAATAATTCCTATTCCTTATGAAAAAATAACTTATAATTTGCATATATATTCTTCGGCTGGTTAATTTAAACACACATTTCTCTTTCTTTCTCGCTTATCGTCAACAATTCTTGACCAATCTACCACTTTTGCTTCCATCCTGGCTTCTATTATTTCCTCTTCGCTTAGGTCGCTACGTTCTAAGTTAAAACAGTCTTAAATGAAATTTTTTACTGACCCTAGGTCTAAATTGCATAAAATGTATTTTCTTTCGAGTTGTGAGAAATTTATAGCGCCTGGCAAACTGCAGAACGCATAGTGAAAGATGCAAGGAATTAAAGATATTAAATACGTGTTGTGATATTAATAACACATAATAATATTCAAATGCCCCAATGTCTTCACTGCACGCTATACGTCTTTCGAATTTATTACGCTTAAGTATTGCAAATTATATTTAAAACGCGTTTTAAGGTGCGTTCGTTCGAAAATTTTCACGTATCTCGCTCAATCTCGAACGGCACAGCGCCTCGTTTCGTTTTATTTTTCATTACACCCCGCCTTTTTGTTGCAATTTGTTCGAGCAGCTCCGGCGAATGGCCCGACTTCCGGCCAGAGTTTCGACAAAGCTTCCAACGGCTGTAAACTGAGTTCCCTTGCAACAAATCCATCGGCATTGACGGTTCCAACGGCACGTACACCGCTGTTGGTTGGTTTCGAAGTTAGTTTCGAGCACGTACCCCGTATAACTTTAAAGTAGCCGCTATTAATACAGGATTCAGTCGTTTTTCAAATGGTTTCCCGGTTCCCAGAAGGCGTGAGAAAGGTTGCGATGCGTGGAAGTGAGAAGTTTCACTGTGCAACTCGTGCGTGTGATATTATTCGTTACGTGGCAGGACATACCAGTTCTTATGCTAAATACTAGCCATCACATTAATGCTAGATTTACGGACATTTCCTGTATATCTATTTTCAATATCCATATACTAAAGAATAAGGTATACATCAAACAGAATTTGAAATTGCAGAACTAAGATGGAAATAGATGTGGGTATATTTGTATCGCTCCATCGATAAAAATTAGCAAAAATTGCTAAGAGTAATAGCAATTGTTTTTGCAAATTTTACTCATGAAGTTTAGTGCTAACACTAGTTTTACGGACATTTCTTGTATATCTATTTCTAATATATATTGTAGGAGATATCTTTATTTTAATTAATAAACTCGAATACACGTCACACCATAAAACCATAAATCGTAGAAACGTAAGAATCGCAAATCGTAAAATCATAAATCTTAGAAGAATCGTAAGAATCGTAAGAATCGTAAGAATCGTAAGAATCGTAAGAATCGTAAAAATCGTAATAATCGCAATAATTGCCTTCAGTGGGCACGCACTTCTTTTTTATACCCATTAGGGTAACTGGTGGGGGTTACCCGAAATCGAACATTCGGAAATAAACAAATGATACACTAAACACATATACTAACACACTCATACACATCTCACTTATGCATTAAGTACCTCTACATAAGTAATATCTCTTACAATATACACTAAGGAATAGGTATACATCAAACAGATGAGTATTAGTCCGCTATTATAAAATTCAATAAATCTTCTTTCTCTTCGTTGTCATAAAAACTTGAACTTCTGACGAAACAGGGAAACGTACAAGTTAAATAAAATTGATATATAGGAAATAAGTGATGCGCGAAATTTTTGCATCGCTAAATGTTAATTCAAAACCGTGATCGATTATCGTTTATTTACTTCAACAGTTATGGCTACGGCTCTGATTAATATTCATACGTCTGGGCACATAAATCATGTTATGCGAATCACTCTATTACAATTCGGTAGTGCGCTTGATATTCATGACCCTGAGAATTGTAATCAATATAACTCAATTGTCGCGTCCCATCCATTCTTCGAAACACTGATTGCACATCACTATAATTATCATTTCCCCTAGGCGGAAATGCATCGTCTGTGCAACTCTTTCCATCACATTTATCCAACTCACTTTATTTTTCTATTCATTGCTATGCATTTCATTGACCGCTTATTCTATTATTTCACTTTTCTCATTTACCATTCACCTGGTTTTACTTAACTCTATTATAGGAAAATTCTATAAAATGATTTTCGTAGAACGGAAGATGGAATTTAGGTGTGAAAAATAAAAGTGAAGCGATTAAAGTATTAATAAAAGTATATTTAAAACAATTTAACAATAACAACTTAAACGACTTTACAACTTAGCAACTTCAACACTCTTTCTACGTTCACAATCAAAACCTTTCTTTCACGTTAGTCAAACACTTTCTGCTTCACCGTCCAATACTTTCTGCCACGCGCTCGCATTTTCCCCGTCATATATTCTTCCAAACACTCGTTTCCTTCCATTCTAATTGTCAACCTTTCTCACTCTACGCATTCGGTCACGACCACCCAGAATTTCTCAGTCGCACTGTTTTTTCAAGTTCTCATCTTTCATGCCTTAGAAACATTCGAGCCCAAACATTCTGCGTTCGCACGACAATCGCCCAACTCAAGTACTCTTCAGACTTTCCCAAACTCGCATCCACTCGATCGCATTTCTACAGTATTAATCCTGAATTGACAGAAATCTGATTAGAATATTAATAAATCTACGTTCGCAGTCAAACTCTTTCTGCCTTCACAGTCACAACTTTTCTGCCACGTGCAATTTCTCTCATATATTCTTCCAAACGCTCGTTTCCTTTCATTCTAATCGTCAACCTTTCTCACTCTACGCATTCGGTCACGACTACCCAGAATTTCTCAGTCGCACTGTTTTCTCAAGTTCTCATCTTTCACGCCTTAGAAACATTCGAGCCCAAACTTTCTGCGTTCACACGACAATCGCCCAACTCAAGTACTCTTCAGACTTTCCCAAACTCTCATCCGCTCGATCGCATTCCTACACTATTCCTACCACGATCGGTCAAATGACCGTTTTTAAAATTTGGATTAGAATTTCATATATACAACGTAATTGAATCGCCTTTAAACTGTAAACTTTTCCTCAAATACACGTATAATACATTTTTCAATATTCACTTCTGTTTTCGTTGTCTATTTTCTGAGAAACATTTGTAGCTTGTCTTACGTCAGGATGTCGCGGTAGGAATAGTGTTAATTTCTGCATTAATTTAGTAACGCGGTAATGAGCCATTATTTAGTATAACACCATCGAGAATGGTAGTCGTTGCAATAAACGCGTAATGTACCATCGCAGACAGAAAAATGTTGGGAAGAATACTATTTAGATAATGCAGTTACATGCACCATAAAGCCAAATCAAGCGAGAACGCTGAACATTAAGCTGTTATCAAAATACAGCATTTCAACAACTTTGTTTCAATGTAACCTCGTTATTGCTTCTTTTTCAGCCATTTATTCCCCCCTTTTTCTTCCCGTTTCCCTCCTATCTGCAGAACTTTTAGTTACGCGAACGTGATAAACGAAGGAAGGGCAGAAAGAAATGATGATCGTTTACTTGAAAGAGCCATAAATGCCTTTCGAAGTGTTCTGTTCTTATAAATAGCGACGATCACTTTGTTCCATCCAAATAAAAATGAAAATTCAATCGAATTATTTAGTAATACATTTCTACTTATTTTAAACACAATTGATAGGTTACTCTTTAGATGAAGGATCATTCTTTTGAACAAGATCCTTTTAATTTCGTTACAAACGAGATATAGCGAATAATTCAGCTAAATTTACAATACGTTCGTATATGACGGTTATTATTGTTGCACACAGAAACAGAATGCTTGCAAAGGCAAGAAATCACAGATTATAATCTCTTGAATCTTGCAGAAATACTTGCAGAAGTGCTCTTCCTTTTCAAAGTAATTAACAACACCACGTTCTGTTTTCAGCGTCTTGGGAAAATTAATTTCTATATATTAGGTCAGTTAAAAAGTTCGTGCGCATTTTTAGGAAGTTTTTAAAAAATGTAAATAAAACACAATTTAACACTTTAATCAATGATATATTTTCCTCCACTATCTATAATTTCTTGCAGATAGCTTTTTAATTCCATTGTTGTAGAAAGACTCTGGAAACTTGAAAGTTCATTTTGTAGATCCTCTACAGAATTTACCTTTTTTCTTAGTAAAAAATATTCTAAGGCACGAAATAAGCGAAAATCACTTGGGGCAATAAGCAGGATGCGACAAAAGCTCCAAATTAAATTTCACTAATTTTTTACAGCGTTGTTCGAGCCGTATGCGGTCTAGCGTTATCACGATGAAATAACACTTTCTTGATATTCACTAATTGCGGGCGTTTCTTAATCAATTCTATGTTTAAAAGACAAAGTTGTTCACTGTTAACACTTAGCCGACCGAACGGGGAGATCTTCCATTTTTTCCTTGACAAAGTAGTGCCATTGATTCTGTTTATTTTTGTTATTAATTGGTCAAAAATTGTATTTTGAAAAATTTATAAACAGTACTAGTTCAAGACTAACTAATAACAAAAGCAAACAGAATCAATTGCAGATCCTCTGTTGAGGACAAAATGGGAGATCTCCCTATTCGGTCGGCTAAGTGTTAACAGTGAACAACTTTGTCTTTTAAACTTAAAATTGATTAAGAAACGCCCGCAATTATTGAATATCAAGAAAGTGTTATTTCATCGTGATAACGCTAGCAGTTAATAACTGCTACACATCGAACTTGAATTTTTCGGATCCTATTTCTTATCCTTTTGTTGCACTTCTTATTCTGTATTCACTTCAAATTGTACGCTAATTAGATCTATCCCGTTCGTATAAATATTACACCTAGCCCTGCTTCGATTGCTTCGATTCAACCGGAACAGCAAAGAAATATAGAAGCGTGTAAGTTCCACCAACCGGAATATGAACGACATCCGTTTCTAGGTTAATCGCGAGAAAGTGCAGTCAAAACAGCGGGCCGCAGTTTCTGGGCGGCCCCGGAGAGAAATTTTAAAGCGTAACATAGCCGATTTACGAAACGGCCGTAGTTTCACGACGAAATGATCGCGAAAAGCATGGATAACATTCTATCACGGTCGCCTGCGCGCGATAGTTCGGGGAAGTGAACGAAACTTTATAGGTGCTTCAGTGGATAAGTGGGATTCCGCGCGTTTCTTCGCGGACCCCACTTCCGGGGACGGCGGAACGTTGTAAAACGCCCGGGAAGTTTCGACATCGCCACGATTTATTTATTCGCGCCGTTGAAATCTGCCGGGATTGAAAACAGATGCGATGTCTCGCACTTTTTCATTTTCCATTCGAAACTTTTTTCGCGGCACACCCCCCACACCCACCCCCACCGACCGTCTTGCGATGATTCGTCTTGCGTTTCTTCTTTTTCCTTCCCTTCCCGTTCCTTTTTTTCTCCTTCTTCTTTCGCTCGTCACGCTTCTTTTATGCTGGCAGAACTTTTGGACGACGACGATTTTCTTCTTTTTTTTTTCTTCCTTTTCACTACGTTTCATCCCTCGCGTTGACGGGCGGTAACTCACGAATTTGTTTACGCGCTCTTCGAGCAAGAGCCAAATCTTTTTGTCGGGGATGTATGAATGATCGAGATTGTAAGTTAACCAGTTTCTTCGTGTTTTAACACTTAACCGACCGAACGGGGAGGTCTTCCATTTTTTCCTTGACAAAGCAGTAATATTGATTCTGTTTACTTTTGTTATTTGTTGGTCCTAAGCTGATGTTGAAGTTATTAAAAATTATATTTTGGAAAATTTATGATCAGTACTAGTTTAAGACTAAGTAATGACAAAAGCAAATAGAATTAATTGCAGAGGAGATCTTCCATTATTTCTTCTGTCATTGATTCTATTTACTTTTGTTATTAGTTAGTATTGAATTGGTGTTGAATTTATTAAAAATTGTACTTTGGAAGAGCGGAAAATGTATTTGATGAACTGTGGACAACACTAGTTCAAGACTAACTAATAACAAAAGTAAATAGAATCAATGTTGGCGATTCGTTGAGGAACTAGGAATTAGTGTTGAATTTATTAAAAATTGTATTTTGGAAGAGTAGAAAATTTATTTGATAAACTGTTAACAATACTAGTTTAAGACCAACTAATAACAAAAGTAAATAGAATCAATGACGGTGCTTTGTTGAGGAACTAGGAATTAGTGTTGAATTGATTAAAAATTGTATTTTGGAAGAGCAGAAAATGCATTTGATGAATTGTTAACAACACTAGTTTAAGACTAACTAATAGCAAAAGTAAATAGAATCAATGGCAGAGAAAAGAATGGGAGATCTCCTCATTCAGTTGGTTAACAGTTAAGAGAATTTACATTTTTGCATGAGTTGGAACGTATAGCGTGTAGACGAATGTGAATTCTGGTTTGCAACTTGAATTATTCACTAATTAATATTTTGTACGATTCCCTTGCATGTTTAGAATCCCTGCAACACAACTTGACCATAGTGCTTTCTAATGTTTCGCAACTTCTTGTAAAATATTCTAAAACGGTCAAAAACTACGATTCACAATAGTGTTTTCAATATTTAATTACATTTGAATCAGATAATAATGAAATCAAATATGAGTAATCCACAAGGCGACTTCAAATTTAAATACACAAATTCCTAACACAGTAATTCTTAGAATTCGTAAATATACGAACGACAATCCAAACAGCTGTATCTCATTTCGCTCGAATCAATCAAGTTACTGAAACAAGTTGCCATAAAAAGCGCTTCGCCGATTCAAATTCCTCGTTTCACTTGCCTCGAAATAACCCGTCGAGCCTCGAGCAAATTTCAGATTCTATCAGCTGTTCCTCGGCTTCAAATACATTTTGAACGATGCGAATTAGCATAATGCGAACTTGCAACACCATCTTCCAACGTCACTTTAGGTGTCCGTTATTCGAATTCAAACGACCATCAACACGAACGTGACTAATCTGAACGAAGTCCTTGTGTCGGTTTGAACTTTGAGGCGGAAACAATTTTTTATCCCATCGCTCGTCGTCGCGTCGATGCATCTCCTTAAGAAACTTTCGTCTGCGGCAAAAATGAGAGCCTCGCCGGGCGCGGATAAACTCGAGTGTTAAATTAGCATCACAAAGGGGCGCGACAATTCCTGAAGTGGTCTGGACGCGAATCTTGGCCGGTTTATAACGAAAGATAACGCGAACGTGTTATTCGTTATTATACCAAAGCGTTCCATTTTCTGTGAAATAGAAATATTGCTCGTTGTTTTGATTACAGTATATGTGCACGTACACAATTTAATGCGAACTCTGACGCGAAGCTGAATGTAATAGAACGGATTAAAAGTTATAAAATGTAGAGGGTGAAACGACTCTCTGCTTAAATTTTGGTTTTTCTTGTGTAATAACAGTGTAATTTGCATAAAAATATGCAGTCATTAGTGATAAATGCAGTGCATCGATTGGAATTCCACAGAATTGAGTAATTGGTGTTTAGTATTTATTTTTAAAGGTGTTAAGTATTTCAAATAAAATTAAATCAAATAAATTATCATTTTTCACGTAATTTTATACATTGAGTAGGAAATGAGAAAATGTTAATGTTGCACAATTATACATTTTTTTGACAAAGTTTCCATATGTAAATAATTTCTCAACTATTGTATATCTGTTTTGAATGATCAGAGCTATGTGTTTCAGGTTTGTCTAACTTATTAATATTAATATTAATTTAAAAAAGTGTTTGTTTAAATTAAAACATAGCTTTTTCACAAGAATTCTGTAAACCTTTCTAGTATCAAAACTTTCCTTCCAACTGCTCGTCTAATTTAATTCAGTTGAACGTTAACTCTGCTCTGCATTAGGCGAACTTCAATAATAGAACTTAAAGGAAACAAACGTTTCGATGCGGAATTTCTACACTATCAAAATACCAATTCCAGGTGCTCCTTTCTTGTGTTAATATCTCAATTGAGTTAGGGCCTTTAAGTAATCATTTGAAATGCTTGAAACTGTATGCGATTCAGTTAGAAGTCATATTTTATTTAGCTATCAACGTATCACTCTATTTTTTATTAGTATTAAATTCATATGTGTAGCTGTCCTGAAAGAAGAAATCTGAAAGAAGAAAGCTACTTATCTTATTTTATTCATTTACAATCATTTTTGTTAGCTTATATGGTCTATGCTTCTGTGTGAAAAGTGAAACAACTTTATACTCTTGATACTAATAAATTAGATTAAAATCAGTATTTGCTAATTAAACAAATTCTTAAATTACATATTCTACACTTCTTGTGCTGCTAAGTCGTTGATGTTCAAAAAGTTATTATTATATTTATGATTATTAAAAACTGGTAAATGCTAGAATTACTAATATCGAATTTTCATATTAACGTAAAAATTTAATCCAATGGTTCCTTATTTATTAATGGTTATTAAATATTCCTTACTTATTTAATGGTTCCTTTATATTTCCTTATAATCAAATAAATTATAATTTCCAATTACAGAAGGTTAAAAATAAATTAAGAATTTCGCTCCAAGCTTTTTGTGTTGCAAAATGCAACGTTATCCCATACTAGATGTTGTTTCTGTAGCTTTAAAAAATTCTTAACGCTGGAGCCTGTATTGTTAAACCGCTCTTTCTCTCATGGAAACTTTTTTCGAGGTTATCTGCTCCAGCAAACTTACGTTATACCTATAAAACTGCACCATACATTACACCGATATGCAGCATGCTCCAATTAACGGACAAGGATAAAGAATGCAATTAATTCGGGGTTTTTAGATCTTTAAGAATTACACAAAGATTATTCTACCACTTGTTCATTTTGTATTATCGATTATCCTACATGGAAATTTTTAATATCACGTATATTCTCGCACAAAAGTTTACGTTCGATGAAAACAATGTTCTTCGTAGATATACAAACATTTCATTGGAAACATTATACTTGAACACGTTTCTTTCCATAATTCATCGAACACTTACAATTAGTGAATTTAGAACAAAACAAAAATTATATTATAGTTGGACAATGAACAAATATTATTACACTATAATGTTAAACCTAAATGTTAGATTCTTCAGCTTCCTTTTCTCTTCTTTCGTTAGATTCTTTTTCTGTTTAGCTTTTTTTTACGTACAATCCTCGTTTGCACTCCTCTCCATGTCTAAAAAAATTAGGCTTAGATCCTTATAATAATATAACGTGTTCCGTGCTTTTCAGCGACACTACGACACACAATTTTTTTGAACTACGTACGACTTAGAATTTTTCAATGGTACAAATCCATGATTAAAACTTCTTAAAAATTCTTCATTTCACAATGTGAATACCCACCGAATGGCTTGAACGGAAAGTTCAGCGTATACGCCCCACGGAACCCGTTAATGCAATACCGTGAAAAAATTAATTAAATTAATTAAATTAATAACTTATTCGTTGTAGGTAATATATTTCAACATTACATGTATCGGTTATAATAAAAAATTCATCGTGACGCCACGAACAAACCCTGTAAAACTTGCATGGCATTCATGGTGTTAACACGTTTGCGGACGTGAATGCTATAGAATTCAAATCTTAAAACTAATTATTATTGATTTAATTTTATGTAACCTCGATTCAAATATCGTCGTGGGTGCTACAACATTCGTTGCGTATAACTGTTAAAATGTGATATTCTGATTACTCTTACAAAATGTGTCTAATCACATTTCGGATATCACAATTAATTTAGAAAAAAATCGCGTGTCTATTTTTGCACCTCATTGAGCTTTTTACTGTCCGCGAACGTGTTAATACGCTTCCGGTCGGTAAAATGTTAACCCTTTGCACTCCGCATCATCTCGGACGTATTTTCGATTCCTCAAAATCGCTATTTTTTATATGTATCTTGGTAACTGTACCATATTTTGATTTGATATCTTGTGCCATTTTAGCAGAAAACTTCATAGAAACATGCATTTCTGAAATGATTGCGCTGGGATAAGTTGATTCCCTGGAATCACTGAAATGGGACGATTGAGCACAAAGGGTTAAAAAGTACCTGTTTCCTTAATATAGCTGAAATCGTCTCGAATTGCTGGTTCGCCCTCGCGAAAAAGGCCTCGAGTGCAAAGGGTTAAAATGTGATACTTCGACTGTTCTTACAAAATGTGTCCGATCACAATTAATGTAGAAAAAAATCGCGTGTCTATTTTTGCACCTCACTGAGCTTTTTATTGTTCGCGAACGTGTTAATAGGCTTCCGTCCGGTAAAATGTTAACCCTTTACACTTCGCGTCATCATGGACGTATTGGATGGACGTATTCTCAATTCCTCAGAATCACTATCTTTTTTATATATCTTGGTAACCGTACCATATTTTGATTTGATATCTTCTGCCATTTTAGCAGAAAACTTCACAGAAACATGCATTTCTGAAAAGGTTGTGCTGGCATAAGTTGATTCCCCGAAATCACTAATAAATTCTATATATAAAGGCCTCGAGTGCAAAGGGTTAAAATGTGATACTTCGACTGTTCTTACAAAATGTGTCCGATCACAATTAATGTAGAAAAAAATCGCGTGTCTATTTTTGCACCTCACTGAGCATTTTACTGTTCACGAACGTGTTAATAGACTTCCGGTCGGTAAAATGTTATGTTGTACAAGAAAAAGGTCGCGGTACAACGGCCGGTTTCACGGATCCACGAGGGATCCGCGCGACGAGCGGAGACGGTGTTCGAAAGTTTCCCGAATCGGCGGAGATTTCGGTAGCTGAAAAGGATCAGAGCTTGCAAATAAACTCGAAACCGTCCGTGAAAAGGGTCCTCCGGTCTCGGAGTGGCTTCGAGTATTCTGGGATTTCTCCTAGCGGCAGTGAAATATCGATTCTGCCCCGGAGTAATGGAATTCCGGGGCGGGCGAATTTATGAGCGAACGGCCATAGCACGATTCGAACAGCGGTTTGTAAAAACCGTCTTTATTCCAAGGATAATGTACAGTCTCTGGTAAAAGTATCCGCGTGCTGATCAAATTTCGGATAGGATCAAGGGAGGGACGAGAATTTTTTGACACGTTTCTGAATATTAATTCATGCGATGCTTTGGGTTAAACAAATTTCTCGTAATTATTCATGGGAAGTCGTAGATAAATTGAAAACATACGATAATGAGTTGAGTATCTATATTACCTACAAGCGCACCAAATTTATTGTTGCAATTATTGTTGGAGCTACTATATCCGGAAATTTTATTGACTTTAATATTCATAAGTCAGGGTAATATTATTAGTCTGATAATTAGAAAATAAGCGGCTGGAATAATTGGAAACAGTGAATTCTAATTTCCGAAATATCACAAGTCTACTGTTTAGCATTGCATTAATTAACGATATAATTACTTTTATTGTTAGTTTTTGAAGCATTTGCACCTTTTCCCAGGATTTCTAGGAAAGGGAGTACATAAATTATTTAAATAAAAATGGGAGTGCTAGGTTTGCCTTAATTTTGCAACAACTTATTGCCGTATGAAACTTATTACTTTACGATAATCAGAGTTCATCTTATCATTTTGCAGTAAAGAAAAGGAATTCGTTTCCTTTATAGGCTAACATTATCTGCTTCGTTGTGGAAAACTTCATCTGCGATAATAGGAATTCTAGAAATTCGTTATTTATTTACTTATTTTCCTTCTTTTTGCTGGTGAAAGTTCATTTTTGAAGCATTTGTATTTTTCCCCAGAAAGAGAAAGGATTCCCAGGAAAGGGAGTACATAAACCTAGGTTTGCCTTAATTTTGCAACAACTTATTACCGTATGAAATTCATTACTTTACGATAACCATAGTTTAGCTTGTCGTTTTGCAGTAAAGGAAAGAAATTCGTTTGCTTTTAGTAGGCTAACATCTAATTCGTTATTTATTTACCTATTTCCCTTTTCTTTTGTGCGGTTGAAAACCCTTGGACAGCGTCAAACGAGGGTTGCTCGAATGATCAACGAACTCGTCATATTGAAACGCGACGGAGGGTAGACAGAAGTATTGTTGCGCCGTTACAGATAAATCTAGGACTCGAGAGAAGAAGAGCTTCGAATTTGAAATTTTCACGGTGCTGGAGCCTTGAACAAGAATTATTCGTGCCTTGGGAAGTAAACTTGCTAACTTCTCGTTTGCGTTCGAACCAACTTTCTTATCCCCCGTTCTTCGTCCCCGAAACTTCCCTGTAAACGGGAAAGAATACGATTGTTCTGGATTATAAAGTTGTCTGTCCTTCCGTTTTATGTTTCGCGTTTAATCTCGTCCCGAACGCGGGCAACTGCGGGCGATAAAATTATATTTACCCGTGCCGTGTTCCAAATCGCGAGAGATTAATGTTTATTTTTACGCGCGAGAAAGCTGCCGCGAAACGGACGGATTAAAATAGCAATTGAAATTTTGCAGAGGCACACATCAGGTTTTAATATGAGTTCTTCGTCGTACGATAAACTGACATATTCCGCGGTGTATACGTTACGAATATTAAAGAAACGTTGCGTTCGTTGCAATGAGTATCGAACGAAAAGTTATGCGACTACAAATTTGTTTTTAACGCGTTCTGCTTTTGTAGAAACGTGGAAGAGGATTATAGATGACATTTGATCGATAAAAAGTGAGGAATAATTTTTGGTTCGTTAAAATTGAGTAACGTTTGTCTATTGGAAGCATTGATTTTCTTTAAATCAATTATAATAATGTTTTCTTTTATTTATTTAAAGTTTATCAATTTTTTATCAATGGTACTTGTTACTTTACCTGTTTGTTAACTTCCATTAGATTTTTTTTCTTATTTCTAGAATAACAAGTAGTCTCACCTGTATGCTTTCCAATATTTATAAATATTGGAAATATTAATAAAAAGATTTCGATATAAATTATGAATTCTATTATTAATTAAGGAATTTGTAGCTTTGATGAATTTTGTAACACGTTTGTTTGTTTGAAAATGAGATTCATGATAGATTAATCCAAAATACGTAGTTTAAAGCATTGTGCGTTGAATACTTTATATCGTGTTACTTTTATTCGATAATATAGACAAAACTCAAATTTGCATATAAAGTTTGGTTAAGAATAAAACAACATAGTTGGATAATACTATAATCAAACTTGTATTATCGTATGATATTCATGTGTTCATAACGCACATCCAAATATTCACTTCTCCAGAACTTTAGGGGTCGAAGTGCTCTCGAGCAAGTAGTAAAACCCATTGATTAAGCGATCATTGTGTTTGTCTTTGTCTCGTGTTAATCCTTTGGTACTAGGGGACAAGTCGTGGTTTAATATCCCGTTTTTGTGGTGTGGTATCGCGGAATAATCAATAGCCAAAACCTTGTGCATTATTCGTAACCAGATATTGAGATTTGTTGCTTGCTGTTCACGCTTCAGTAGTATAGCTCAATGGTTTCCGTCTTTATGAAACTTCAGCAGATTAGAATATTTCTTTTACGTGTTTAGTTAACAAAATAACCTTGCATAGTAGCAAATATCAGTAGTAAGTAAAATTTTTGTTTCATATCTCACAAAAATTTATATATTATAATTTTAATAGTAGTACAAAATGAAATTCTAAAATGTCTTCTAATATGCTAAAGATTTTAACGTCGAGTATATTTACCACTACATTGTTGGCCTTTCGATGATTAATATCACAGTTATTAACTGTAATATTTTGTAAAACTTAAAAAACAATAAAAAAATGTAAGATTTAGTTATTTTCAATTTTATATCTTTCTAAATTTTAAACAATAATTCATTTTACACGAAAAGCGAACTAACTAATGCTTTCACGAATTCTATGAAGGCAATAGCGTTCGATATACCCAATAATCGATTCTACTTACATCGAGAGCTTTTAAAGCTATTACCTGTGAAAAAAAGAACCAATATTGGCGTTCTTAAAACACTATGGTTACCAGATATTAATTATCAAGCTTCGCTTGATAACCATTACCTTCACCACCTGCTGTAAAATTACTTTCATTGCCTTTCCATTAATAACACCGGTATCATGATTAATTGCTAAACTAACTCTTTATTTATTTATTTATTTATAGTTTTAAATTACTTATATACATTTACATTTAATCTGACGTAAGCAACTGAAAATTAACCATCCTCAATAAAATATCATCGCTTTTGATTTTTGAATTAAGTATACAAATTCGAATCGTAGACAAATATAAAAAAAAAAAAATGAAAAAATGAACAAATAATGAAACGAATCACCAACGAACACCTCCTTCTTTAAATATACTGTTCGTTATCGTCACATCGTCAACAGAGAATAATTGCACTATACATTATCGAGTGAGTGATTGAGTAAACGTAGCACGAATGAATAACATAAACGATGACAGAAAATCGGAGGAAAAACGGTTGTGTTAAGAAATGAGTGTAAAAAAAAGGAAGAATATCAGATAAAAATTGAAGTCTAAGAGGGAGAGCGACAAAATTGAAATATTATTCTGTATTTCTGCTCCACAAATTTTGCAACACATAACAATCACACATAAAAATCAAAATTTGTAAGAATAAACCGCTGTTCTGAACATTACTAAAACTTTCGCGTCATTATTGTCCGAATCCTGGAAAACTACGGTATTCCCTCGAAACATCTCTACATTGTGCAACTGTGGACCGTGACACGCGACGAGACACGTCAATCGCTTCGAATAACGTTGAAACAGAACAGGTTTAACGAACAAGAGACTTTTAATTTCCATCGCTCAAAGAATCGCTCGGAGGACGCTCGAAAATTGACCGCAAATCATTCTCGAAATTCTGAAAATTCTCAAATTTTGCCGTCCCCGCCACGCTTTCGGTTGATCGGCGGACAACAATGGCAAACTTAATAATTACGGGTTGCGAGAGCGGGGCTTGTGTACCATTTCGCGGCCGGTTTTCACGAACACCGAAATCGATGGGCCGTCGTCGATGCAATTAGCCGCCTCGTTTCGAGCCGCGCAAACGTTTTTTGATAATAGTTTAATCCGACCGAGCCGTTAATTAACCGATCTCGCGCCGCCAAGCCGAAAGGGGATGTCGCGTCGCGATTCGCAAACAGGCGACACCCAAAATTATTAGTATTCGCGTTTATTTTGGAACTTTCACGCGGGGCATTTGCCAAATTGCCGCGTCCCAATTGACGGAGCAAGGGTGACGAGGGGGTGAAATGAATTAACGATGGTCGGTTTGAAAGCATCGGGGATTTTGTAGAACGGGCGAGTAGAGAAACAGGCGAAACGATAGTTTTGTGAGAGTGATTGTTATTATTGAGAACGGGTCTTGTGGTATCAAAGAGCGAGAAAGAGAGAGTGAGAGAGAGGGGGAGGGAATGGTAGAGGGTGTGGCTGAGAGAGGGGAAGAAGGAAAGGGAGAGGAAGAAGGAGAGATTGATAGATAGAGAGAGAGGGGGGAAAGGGAGAGGGAGAGATAAATAAAATAGATAGATGGAGAAATAGAGAAATAGAGAAAGGGTGAGAGGGAGAGAGGGGGGAGAGGTAGAGAAAGAAAGAGAGAGAGGAAGAGAGACAGAGGGAAAGGGAGAGGGAGAAGGAACGATAGATAAAATATATAGATAGATAAATAAAGAAAGAGAGAAAGAGAGAGGGGGTAGAGAGAAGGAGAGGGATAGAAAAAAAGTGAGAGAGGGAGAGGGAGAGATAGATAAAATAGATAGATAGATAGATAGATAGATAGATAGATAAATAAAGAAAGAGAGAGAGAGAGATGTGCGAATAGAAGGCCATCTGTGGGTGTGTGTTTTTGGGACTGGGCCAGCATGAGTAAACTGTGTGAGTAACCGATGACTGAATAGAAAGCTTGTGAGAAAGAATTTAGTTTTATTTGTAGTTTTATTATCAATGTTAAATAAATATTATCATAGGTGAAAGCGTGTTATTTAGCAGTTATTTAGTGTGTTATTTATTTGGTTTGTGTTGAGAGTGATATCAATAATGGGCATGAGTTTGGTTTTATTTTTAACAGTTTATCACAAGCTCTTGTCAAAGATACACTTTCTAGTGAATGTGTGTTTACTGTATAACGGTTGATTTTCGATTTTCGAACTGTCTACAGTCTAGTACAAATCTGCATAATAATAAATTGGGTGATTATACAGTAAACGTTGCAGTTGTTGCAAAGTGCAATACAGTTCCTAATGAAAGTAAGCTTGGAAGCTGTTGAAGGTTCGGAAAGATGGTAGTTTCGAGGATTCCAAACGCTCCCAAGCTCTGACAAATCTGAAAGCATGTACGTTTCAAAAGTACCGGAAAGATCGAACCCTTGAGAGCTCTCAAAACTTGCAAATTCTGGAACGCCTAAAGTTCGTAAGCTTTGAAAGCCTGACGATTCCACAACTCGAACGCTTGGAAAGCTCTGAAAATTCGGACGTAACCTATCAACAATGCATGCTTTGTTTTTCGAACCATCTTATAGCATCGTAATCGTAAAGCAGCTGGCCAAATTGTCGCACGTTGAATACATTTCGTAAAAATTGAACAGAAGGTCGTGCAATATAATGATACACGAATATAAAAGAAAGTGTATTGTGGAAAGTATGTGGAAAATAACAGAGACATGGTAATTTTAATGTACAATTGAATCATTTATTTTAAAAGTAGTGTAAGTTTATTTTTTTTTTAATTGAGATATCACATAATTTACTTATAATTTAGTGTGCACATTTTATTTATAAACAATTAACAGTTAGTATTTTAAAATATCCATCTGTTTTAATCACGTGAAAATTCATTAATAAATAAAATTTCATAACGATTGACCATGAAAGTGGTGTAAGTCCATTTACGACCTGAAAAGCTTTCAAAATAAAGTAAATTTACTTTAGGTAAATTCAAATAAAAATCATTATATAATCAAATTACATATTTCTAAATTTGTTGAACATTGCCAAACATAGTACAATTTATTTATATCTTTTAATCGACTAAAATGCTAACCTTTTAATATCGGGAAAGCAGAACAAATGAACTTACACCGCTTTCAAAGTAAATGGTTCAATTATCACTCATTCTTACAATTCATATAACACAGTATTCCATATACGTATAATAGCAGCTTAATTGTTATTTAAAAATTCTTTTCCACCTCGAACGTACAATTATCATGTTATGACTAACTACAACACTATTTTTGCGTTCTATGATAAGTTTTGTTGCTCCATATAGACCAAATTTTTAATCAAGGACCCTCCCCCGTTCAACAGTGTCTCGCTTTTCCAATGTTAAAATCCGGTCACCTTGCCCTAAGCGTAATATTGTGATTGATATAACCACTCGCGGAACATGAGAACGATAACCGACCGCGTGAAAAGCCAAACAAACGCGTGGCAAACAGTTTTCGTTTCACGGATCGGTTGCCGGGAAGCTGCTTCTTTGTTTACCCATCGCGAACTGATTTTTCGCGTGGCGAGTTTTGTTTTTTAATCACCGATACGTGGTAAACGTTGGCACACAGAACGATTCCCGGCCGTGTTTTGTTGTTCAAATATTTCGTACACCGGATATAGTTTCTTCGCGTTTATGCGCACGCATACTCGCATACGTGTGACGCTTTAACGCCAGGGATGAGTATTTTGCGTTACGTTCACGTGCGGAATCGTGATTGGTCGCTCGTAGGATTACGAGAATGGCGTGAATGTGTTTCGACGCTTCTTGTCGGATGTGTTGTTGAATTCCTCGACAACACTAATTCAAAGATAGATAGTTTTGTTAATCGTTGTGTACTCAGTTTATAAGAGTTTATTTTAACAATAAATTAATTAACATTAATAATGTAGGAATGCGATCGAGTGGGTGAGAGTTTAGGAAAATGTGAAGAGTGGTTGAGTTGAGTTTTTGTATGTGTTGTTGAATTGCTCGACAACGCTAGTTCAAAGATAGAAAAATAGTTTTGTTAATTGTTGTGTACTCATATTATAAGAGTTTATTTTAACAATAAATTAATTAACATTAATAATGTGGGAATGCGATCGAGTGGATGCGAGTTTAGGAAAATGTGAAGAGTGGTTGAGTTGAGTTTTTGTATGTGTTGTTGAATTGCTCGACAACGCTAGTTCAAAGATAGAAAAATAGTTTTGTTAATTGTTGTGTACTCATATTATAAGAGTTTATTTTAACAATAAATTAATTAACATTAATAATGTGGGAATGCGATCGAGTGGATGCGAGTTTAGGAAAATGTGAAGAGTGGTTGAGTTGAGTTTTTGTATGTGTTGTTGAATTGCTCGACAACGCTAGTTCAAAGATAGAAAAATAGTTTTGTTAATTGTTGTGTACTCATATTATAAGAGTTTATTTTAACAATAAATTAATTAACATTAATAATGTGGGAATGCGATCGAGTGGATGCGAGTTTAGGAAAATGTGAAGAGTGGTTGAGTTGAGTTTTTGTATGTGTTGTTGAATTGCTCGACAACGCTAGTTCAAAGATAGAAGGATAGATTTGTTAATCGTTGTGTACTAAGTTTATAAGAGTTTATTTTAACAATAAATTAATTAACATTAATAATGTAGGAATGCGATCGGATGGATGCGAGTTTAGGAAAATGTGAAGAGTGTTTGAGTTGAGCGATAGTTTGGACTCGAGTATTTCTAAGACGCGAAAGATGAGCACTTGAGAAATTTTGGGTGAACGAATGCATCGAGTGAGAAAGGTATAGAATTAGAAAGAAAGGAAACAAGTGTTTGGAAGAATATAAAATGCAAGTGCGTGACAGAAAGAGTGCGATTGTGAAGAAAGTAATAACTCATAGTTGCTAAGTTGAAAAGTCGTTTAAATTATTACTATTAAACTGTTTTAAATATATATTATTATATTCTATGCACTTCACTTTGTTCCATTCACACCTGAGTCCTATGATCTCACTCTAGTAAATAAATAAAAATAAAATTTCCTATAATATTAAAATAACAGAATGTGGCATGTGTGACATGTGTGGTATGACAGGATGTTTCTAAAATGAAAGATATGGCTTGAATTCTTAGAAAAAGCCCTTGAGAATGTACGTTAAGAGAAAGCTGGTTTATGGTTAATTTTTACTTCATAGTATTCAATTTCTAACATCTCGTTTCCCAATGCGAACGGGTTAAGATGACAGAGTACATTTGAATACGATCAGAGCCGGAACGCGTTGAAGTTGCTTTTTGTTCGTGATAACGCGTTAAACGTGCAGGAGGATGATTTTTAAATAAACTGTATCGCGTACGAAATATTAATTCATTATTTGAATAGCTACTTCGTAAAATGTGGAATGATCAGAAGTGAACGTATTATTTGCCCGAGGCATTTCGAAGTATTTTCCGATATCGTTCGTGTCGTTTAATATTTACAAATACGGGAATTCAGTTAGAGGGCGAAACGGGAGCAGGTAGCTTGTAAATAAATGTAGACAGCAGCGCGAGCTAAATTAATTAATAGGAGAGAAAAAGGAGGTGATGAAGAATTCATTTGATTCGGTTCACCGTGAAAAATATTATTTTCATCTGCATCTCCTCCAAAGTGACCATTACGAGGTGAACAATGAACGAAGTAGAGCCGAGTTTTATTTTTGATGAATCGAATATGCCATCAGTGGATGATTCGTTCGTAGCGAAACGACAGTGACAAATGTAAACGTGTCTGGAAAACAAGTGAACTTGTTCGATGCAGCTGTCGCCGGCGATAGCCATTCGATTTCAGTGTCAACGAATTCAGCCAGTGAAATGGTGCAGACTGGCTCTACGAAACCTTGCAAAGCCGTCACCGTGCGTTGAAACAGTCGTCCGAAGTATATCATGGCTGACGACAGTCGCGTTCGAATATTCAACGACGTGACACGCACCGTGGACGAATTATCCGGGATGCACGTCCAAAGCGTAAAGTCTAAGTTCACAGTGGCGACCTTCCTGTCCTCGCCACTACAAGGGATCGATCGATGATATTTCTCGCAAATGTTCGTTTTTTTTTGTATTGATTAGATGATTTGACGCCACTCCTGTTTGTGGTTCAAACTTATCGGCGAAGAGAGATAATTGGTGTTACCTAGTGTTAGAGATTGAATACAGAAGTACTACGAAGCAAAAATTAACCATAAAGCAGCTTTCTCTTAACGTACTTAACTCAAGGGCTTCCTTTTCCAAGAACCCAAGCCACATTTGGTATATTTAGAAAGTTCGAAAATGTTAAGAAACAGACTACAACTTAGCAACTTCAACACTCTTTCTACGTTCACAATCAAAACCTTTCTTCTACGTTAGTCAAAAGCTTTCTGCCTCGCGCTCACATTTTCCCCGTCATATATTCTTCCAAACACTCGTTTCCTTTCATTCTAATTGTCAACCTTTCTCACTCTACGCATTCGGTCGCGACCACCCAGAATTTCTCAGTCGCACTGTTTTCTCAAGTTCTCATCTTTCACGCCTTAGAAACATTCGAGCCCAAACATTCTGCGTTCGCACGACAGTCGCCCAACTCAAGTACTCTTCAGACTTTCCCAAACTCGCATCCACTCGATCGCATTTCTACAGTATTAATCCTGAATTGACAGAAATCTGATTAGAATATTAATAAATCTACGTTCGCAGTCAAACTCTTTCTGCCTTCACAGTCACAACTTTTCTGCCACGTGCAATTTCTCTCATATATTCTTCCAAACGCTCGTTTCCTTTCATTCTAATCGTCAACCTTTCTCACTCTACGCATTCGATCACGACTACCCAGAATTTCT